>LPNX011048149.1:488753-575945 GCA_001517045.1 Pseudotsuga menziesii
GCAAAAGCATAAGATGAAGCTGAGTCAAAAGAAATCAAAGAGAATGAGAATGCTTGAGGCCTCTAAAGACGTACAAAGGGATGGATTATCCCATTGTGACTCACACCATAGAAAGCAATATGCTTCTCATTCTTCAGAAACAGCTTCTGGTGATCAATGGAATGATTTTGGTACTTTGCCCAAGTATAAATTTCCAAGCATGAATTCAAGACACGCTTATCCAGCTTATGATTATGATGCAGAACTAAGGGTTCAGGAGGCCAAAGATGCCACACGAGCTGCAGCTGAACTCGCTGCAGTGAAACGTGCTAAAGCTCAAAGGTTACTTCAGAAGGCAGATCTGGCTATCCATAAAGCTGCAGTAGCTGTAGTGACTGCAGAGGCTATACGAGCTACTGAAAGAAATGCACAAGGAGTAAACTATAGGAATGTTGAAAAGACACAAAGTGAGCATCTTGACACATACAGGTGTAAAGTCAGTAGTCCAGCAATACCATTTCCCAATGAAACCAGTGGTGTGGCAAATGAGTCTGTGATAGTGAGTGTAGGGCATTGGCAGCCTGCTATGGTTGACTATTCAGTGAAAATGAAAGTTCAGATAAAATATAAATTAAAAAAGAATCAACTAATATCTAGAATAGAAATACACTGCAGCAGAAAATAAAAATGAAAAATAATACATAATATTATCAATCACAACCAAGCTCCCAAATCCAATATGAATTGATCTCAGAACAATGTGACAATATTCTCAACCACAATAAAAATGCAAAATAATACTTCCGGACCCAATTAAGAACAATGTAACAATATTATCTACCGCAACAAAAATGCGTTATAATAATTCCAACACCAATTTAATATCTACAATTTGTATACTTATAAATGGGAGAGATGCAAAATAATATACTTCCAACGTCAAATTAAAATTCCAACATCAATTTAATATCTACAATTTGTATACTTATAAATGGGAGAGATGCAAAATAATATACTTCCAACATCAAATTAAAATGTAAAATTTGTATATTTATATGACAAGAAATGAAAGTACATTTTAACTATACAACAGACTGTCATAAGAAGAAATTTCTGTGTAGAAAAATAACAAGATGGAGAAGTTCTTAATTTAAACCATAAAACTATCAAGAGAACTACCAATACAAAGTTCTAAATTGGAGAGGAGTAATGAGATGCGTTTCTTCATACTGGTGGCTTATATTTTTCAAGTTGTATTGACTGTGGATGTACTACTTGTGTCTATGAAATCCAAAAATATCTTGGCTCTCATTTTTTCAGCCCTATTCCTCAGTGAATACTTGTTCCTCAGAGCATATGTTTTGTACATAACAAACGTAGTATCTTTGGAAGAAGATGGCCCTGCTCCTCTCCTCTTTTTCTTTGGAGTGGTAGATGATTTCTGCTTCAAATGTTGCTTCACACCAAGCCTTCGTTCGAGTCTTCTGGCTTTCAAAAGTTCCAAATGCTGCTTACACCGTTTGTTTGGGATCTTCATTTCGTCAGCCTCATCTATGGCTCTCCCAACTGCCTCAAGATTTTCCCTGGGGAAAAACTTTTACTTTATTAGAGATAGTGTCCCTCTAGATCAAAGGTGTTTAACAGATCTATCAATAGTTATAACACATAAATACAAATAAGTCAAGATTTACCTGCTATGTTGTATAGTGTCGTTATTGAGGTTATAAGTCATATGAACACCATGGAATACACCAGGTTTTAGGCATGCAATTGGAACACCTATATCCTTGGAAGCTACGCCAATAACTCCGAAACCCCTCATGCATGTTGATGTGTTTGCACTAAACTCCTCAGGTGTAGTCTTGGCTCCATTGGAGTGGAGAAACAAATCTGGAAACCTTTTAGCTTCCTCGTATACTAAATGGCCCAATGTCTGTATGATATCATGTACGACCATCAATACCATTGAAAAATTGTTACCAATTTAGACACTCAAGGTTTCATAGACCCGTTGAAATCAATATATAAACATTAAGAGTTGGAAGTCACACAGCCCATGCATTAATTTACTTGCTCCACTCTTGTTGGGATGAAGGAATAGTTGCTCTTTCCATCATGATTTTCCCCACATGATTGCTTAAATTGTACATTAAGACCATTCCATAAAACCAGATGTACCTGCGAATAATCAAGCTTCCCAAACGCTATTTATCTATAACTGTTATATATGAAAAGTGCTATATATTAATTTACACTGAAAAAAGCAGCCAGTTGAATTCTAGCTGGCGAGGTTGATCCCTCGAGTCCCCTTTGTGTGTACTTGGTAAAGGTGCATTGAATGTTATTCTTGATGTGTGTTGCTTGAAAGTGCGCCATTGAATGTAAAGACTGAACTGGAGTGTGAATTGGATTATGAACACAAGCAAAAATACCTATCAAAACCTTGCAAAAAAGCTATCTAAACCAAGGCCTAACCCACGCCATTGAACGTAAAGACTGAACTGGAGCGTGAATTGAATGAAAAACCAGCAAAGAGACCTATCTAAACCAAGGCCTCACCCACCGATTATTGTCTGTTGTAGGGTATCAAATTGAACAAGACACCAACAAAGAGACCTATCTAAAACTTTCAAAACCCAATCTAAACTAGGGCCTATCCTACCCACCCATTGTTGTCTGTTGGATAAGGGGCATTAAAGCGAACGACTCCCTACCCCAGTGTTGTGGGTGAAAACCTATATAAACATGAGCTAAGAACAGGGTAAAGATGCACTGCACATGGACACTTAGGCTTCGACCCCTCTAAATCTGCTCCAACCCTAACCCTATTCTTGTGTGTGAAATGAAAATTCCTCTAAAACCTCATTCATTTCCGGGGTAAAGGTGAATCGAATATGTACAAATGCAAATACTTATTGATGAATACTTATCTAGCCTTTGCGAAAGCCCATCTGTTGGATAAAGTGCATTGAAAGTAAAGACTGAATTGAGTACGCTGAATATCGAAAATAACAAAGACTCTTCCAAACCTGCTCCAAAACCAACTCGTTCTTATGGATGGAAACCCTCTTAACCTGGTCCAAGCCAAGCCATCGATATAAAACTGGGCAAAATTTCCACCCCATTGTTCTGTGTTGGATAAAACTTCATTGAATGTAAAAAATGTCTTGGTTGATTTGATTATGGACACTACCAAAAACCCATCCAAATCTAGGGCAAGCCGATACCATGTTAGGTATTCCATTTTGAGGTGAAGGGTTGTGGTCTAGGGATAAATAAAATAAGTGGGGCTTTTTAAGCAGTCATGTATCAGCTTTACTTTTCTCTTCAGGAGACTGTAACATCTATGGTTTCTCAAAGGCTTTCTTTGCTTGGTCGTGTATTATATCGGTTGTCTCCTATATAAAAATGAGATCTATATAAAAATGAGTGTCATAAACATACTTAATGCTCCTCTGCTATTAGTACTCATGCTTCGAAGTTTTAAAATATCCTTCATACTCTAGCAAGGTATCGGACCTGAGTTCGTGCTAATTAATACTAAAATTGAATGTCAAGTAAAAAATCCAAAATATTCCTCAAGCTGCACACTAGAGCTCTTGGGTATTATACCTCTATTTAAATACATTTTGTGTTAATAAAAATGAAAATTGAAACTTGGAGGTGCACATTATATGGGTTTGTGGTAATAAATGGGTAAATTCACAGTAACAGAAATTACCTGTGCATGACACTCATCCAAGTCATGAAGAATCTCAACATCATTGAGCAAAACCTGCGCTCCATACCAATCAGACATATCCGGATGTAGGGGAATGCATAAGAAGTTAGCAATACCTAAACCAATAGCTGCATAAGCACTAGTTTCTCCATGGAGACCTGTATCAGTGTCTGTAAACACTTTCCAAATTCCAGCAGCATTCTGGAAGGAACTGTATCAAGTAGCCCAGTGCAAAAATGGTTAAATAAATGTCATTCTGCTCAAACAAGGATATTAAATATAACAAGAAGACATTTTTAGAACTGAACTCACTCGAGTAGGACTGCCATGATATCTTGGCGCTGAGTATCAAAAAACGCAATGGAATGCTCAAGGTCAATACCGCTAGGGCATAGGTACATGTTAGTTGGCACTCTGGAATTAACTTGGTCCAATGGGATAGTGATTTCTTCAATGTCTATGCTTTTCATGGCCTTGGCCTTCTCCAGTGGACTATTCTCAGCAGCTTCTTGTGTTTAATACCAACAACCCCATAGATAAACCCTAAATAAATCCTAAAACCCTCCACCTATGCGAAAAACAAGAATAAAACATCCAGATTGTCCATTTTTTTTTAAATTGTCCAAATTAAGCTGGAAGCTGGATATTTTGTTGTCCTCTGATCATAATTTTTGAATCCCACAGGAGTTTCCTCGATGAGTGGCAGATTTCGGGTGAGCTCTATTTCCCTGGGGCTAGGGTCAGCAGTTGGATACCCTGCCACCATCCCCGTGATTCCTGAATGCAAAAGATATAAATGGCACAACTTAGATCACAAGCCCATGCTTATGGCCCTGTTACTCTCCTCTCCTGCCCGTGAAAACCCAGCTATATTCTCCTCTCCAAGACCCCTCGACCCAGCTTCAACCCAGCTTGTTGCGTTTGACTGCCAAATAAACGCGGGCTTATCCAAATAAACAAAATTAATATTACCTTCTCATGGATATAGCGACGAAAGTCGAGGCTTCAAATTGTAAAAATGCATAATTTACCCTTGATTTTTCCATGAAAGTAAAAAAAGGCGGAAAAATCTGCCCATATTACCTTCTCATGGATATAGCGACGAAAGTCGGGGCTTCCTCAAAAAAAATTGTAAAAATGCATAATTTACCCTTGATTTTTCCACGAAAGTAAAAAAACGTGGAAAACTAATGTGGAAAAATCCGCCCATATGTACTAGTGTTATAGGACTGTCAGTGTGGCTCAACCGCCTCTATCCAGTACTGCAAGTCAATTTCAGTTTATGTTTTCATTTTCTGCAATTTCTTTCATAAACAATGTGTAGATTCCAAGTAAATGTTAAATGACTTAATCAAATGAACCTAGCCTAACTAAAATCAACCTAAAATTAACCATCTTGATTCCCCTTCCTCCTCTACCCAGTCATCACCCTCCAAGGTATTTTGGGATACGACGAAGGGCAAGATCGTATAGATCTAGGCACTCCACTATATTGTTCCAAACCATTAAAACCGGGTGACTTGGAAGGTAGAGGGGGTAGAGAAGGAGGGCTTCTCACGGCACTAAGCGTCCTCCCTGTTGACCAACCTAGCATCCGGGTGGTGACCTAAGGATCTACGGATGGGCTTAGTCCCATTGTGTTGAGAGCCCAACACCTTCTCTTGGTTGAAGAGGAATATCAGTGTGAGGTAGACATCTAGTTAGGCCAACAACCATTCAGGGTTAATCACTGTATTTGTTCACAATTTCTGATTATTCAATGCTTGCATACATAAAAATAATGAAATGAACTCTACCATGATGAATTCATAAACCATTTGCAGCAACCAAATACCATAAAAACAAACAAACAAATACACCATACAAACTAATTAACCCAACTCAGTTCATGACGTTGAGTGAGCCTTAAAATTTACCAATTTACACTAAGTACAAACAACTATGTAGTCTTTGAGGACATAAGTCCTTCACTGCTTCAACTGTGGGAAGTACTTGGGATTTGCCCAGAAATTCATTGTGAGGAGTACCACAGGAACCCCAAAGTTGTTGGCCACTAAGAGGAATTTCCAAGCGAAACGGGCAACAACCCTACCAATTGACTAGCACTCCCGTGAGGAAAAATCCAAGCGCTGTCTCTTGGTAGTCTTGGTGGCCGAGTGACCACCTGCAGCCAATAGGAAGCCACTAAAAATGGGGTCCAAACATCATTCCCACCAAGTTTCAGGCTTAAAATCTAACACAATTGATCCTCCACAATCTTCCTCACGCCTAAGAGGCGAACCACCACCATTTGGAACACTCAATCGACACCATCGAAGCCATTCTTAGTGATCTCCCACACCATCAGAAGGCCACACAGCCTCTGATTCTGATTCAGACCCATATCAGTCTGAACCAAACCTCCATACTGCACCATCAAGCCCCATGTCTAGTGCCAACCTGGATCCATTTTCTGGCTTAACCTTAGCAAGTGGACCCTTGTCCACATCACAACCTATCACGCACAACCTGGCAAGTGGCCCAAGCACAGTCATGCAGACTGTCATTAGTCAGCTACCACCACCCATAGTGACCAGCCAAGCTGGCCCACTTGCAACACATGGGGGCAGTGGCCCCTCCACAGACACTACCCCTCCTGCCACACAGGGGGGCAGTGGACCATCCACTTACATTGCCCCTACTGTCATACATGGGGGCAATGTCCCTGCCAATCATACTGTCCCACCCATAGCATTTGGGGGCATTGGCTCATTCGCAATGGTACCACCACAAGCACCCCCAGCTGTGCAGATGCATTATGCACCTGCAAACCCCACCATCATCGTAGCCCCATCCCACATCAACTTGGGGTCAAATTTTCCCTTCATGGCTCTTCTTAACTTGCCTGATTTGGCTAGATTAACAAATGACCCCATACACCATCAAGCTTTTTGGCCTCCAATGCTAACTAAGCTGCCATCAGACATCCCCAAGTTTGAAGGAAAAGCAGGGGAATGTCCCCAAAACCACATAATGACATTCCATCTATGGTGCTCATCCAATAGCATCGTAGACGACTCCATCAGGTTGAGACTATTCCAACGTACCCTTACAGGTGTCGCGGCCAAATGGTACATTGAGCTGCCACAAGCCAAGTACCCGGACTTCAACTCCCTATCCTTCATGTTCCTACAGTATTTCGAACTCCCTGTTAGATATGACGAAGGGGTGGAGATCTTGCTATCCTGCCATCAAAGCACTGCCACTCACATAATTGACCATATCCATGAGTGGCGGCGACGCCGTAGCTTATGTAAAATCCAACTTGACGACAGGATCTTCTTGGATTGGTTCCTTAAGACCTTTCTCCCACCCATAGCAAAGGATGTCGCATCCGAACGTCCCCAATCCGAAGAAGAGGCCATACTAAAGGCCCAACAATTTGACCTTATCTATGCTCAGTCTGGATACATGTACACCGTCATTCCAGACGCTCCCCGTCCGAGTACCTCCTACTGCGACGCACCAGGGCCATCCCATGCTACTGACGGCATCATAGGATCAGTCTCCCAATAGCCATAGCCTCGACTGACACCACCTGCCATTACACCACAACCAAGCAACACTACTAGTGTTGCTTATCAAAACCATGCTCTGGACTACGCAAGAATGATGTCTTAGTCCAGAGCAACAACTTCCAATGCACAACCTGCACCACCACAGTAGGCTCAGGCCATGGCTTGGCCAACATAGTAATATGTGGGGTAAATGCCCACATTTGTGGCACCACCACCCCCACAAATCTACTATGCACCGCCAGTGCAACCAGTTCAATCCCCCGCCCCTGCTCCACCCGCTCCATTAGGACAAGTGTTCGCACAACAAAACCATCCCAACCAGCTTGCCCCCAACAATCAACAAGTGCAAGCTCGAAATAATCGGCCCCACAACCAAGGAAATAACCAACCGCAGGGAGGAGGTCAATAATCGAACCCTCCCAACAATGCCGAGGCAAACCGGCTAGCCCAAAACCCACCACGATAGAATGCACCAAGACGCAACGCTCTGTTGCGCACAAACCAACTGTGCACACTCTGTGATGTTTATGGGCATTACACATTTGAGTGTCCCCTTATGGATCGCGCTAAACATGCCATTCAAAATGAGGCCCAACAAGCCACCAATGCGGCACATCAAGCCCAACCCAACCCAACACCACAAGGAACTCCACCCATGGTGCTTCAAAACCCATTGCCAGTCCAAGGATTGGTGGCAACCACAACCCCTCCCCAGGCCAATCCCAACACTCCAGGGACACCTCCCATGGCCAAAATAGGTGTTCATCACCTGCTAGCCATGACGACTGAAGAGGTCAACTTGCAAACCCGACGAAATCAGTACGGTACCACCACCAAACCCGCTGACACATTAGCGGCATCAACGTCCAAAATAGTAAAACTACCTATTCAGTTACCCCCATTCCCGTGCCCCCCCGTATGCAGGATTGCCAATAATGCCATGGCTAGAGCTACAGTCAGCTATAGCATTGTGGATGATTTGGCCCAAACTCCAACCTCCATGTCCGCTCTTGAGGTACTTAAAACATGCCCAATGCAGCGGAAATCCTTACTAGCCGCTCTAGGGGCAGTAGACACCTCCGACTCTAAGTTGATCATGTTTGACACAGAGAACAGGGAACCGCGCATGCCCTTGACCATCGTCTTCCAAATCCCAGTACCCATCCAGAATTTGGTCATGCATCAGTGCATAGTTGATGAGGGGACATCCACATGCGTTATGTCTACCTTGGTTTGGCAGAAACTTGGATCACCAATTCTGCAACCGTCCTACACAACTCTGCGGGCTTATGATGGACATCCCACTAAATCCCAAGGAATCCTCCCCCATGTCCCCATCACATTAGCTGGGAAGATAGTGTTGATCGACACAGAAGTCGTCAATGCTCAACTGGACTACAACCTCCTCCATGGAAGGAGTTACATGTATGCCATGCCAGCAGTCGCATCAATTGTTTTCTGTCGCATGATGTTCCCCCATGAAGGGAAGATTGTGACAGTTGATCCGCTCGCTTATCATGATCCGCAAGGGTTAATGGCACCTGCCAACATTATCCCTACCATCACCACCATTGAGCCACAAGGGGCGACCACACATGCTAATGTCGTCCCTGCAATCAACACTATGGTTGACAACACACCATCACCTCTGCTGTTTAATGTGGGCCCTGGGTTGTTTGCCGATACCACCATGACGACTTCTTTCCCGTTAGTGTCACCACCACCAACACAAATTGAAACTGCGGACTTGTGCATGGTCTCATCAAGCACCGCTGCACCCAAACAACAACCGCAATTGCATCCCCAACCACAACCACAACATCGTCTGCAGCCGCAACATCACTCGCAGCAGCAGCATTACATGTAGCAGCAACCACAACCACATCCCCACATGCAACCATTAGGGAGTTATTTGGGTTCATCCCCAGTCCATACGATTCCTTTCCTCTTCCCCCCACCTGGTGTCATGAGCAAACCGGTAATGGCCACCTTAAGCCTACCCAACTTTACATTGGGAATTCCGGTGTGGTATCTTGATCCACCAGCTCAACCAGCAATGCCCTAGGTTGTTTTAACCCTGGTGCAACCTATCGCGGTTGAGTCCCACCCTCCACCTGGTCCGCACAAGCCAACCACTGCACCCGCACCTGCACCACCCCAACCCAAAAGGGCTAGGGGCAAGAACACCAAAGCCACCGTAGAGCCACAACAAGTCCCACCTTGCGCCATCTGCGAGAAACAGGGCCATCCAACTTAGAATTTCCCTGAAATCCCAGTGATTCGTGCGCATCTAGATGCCATGAATACAAACAAAAACATCCCTGTGGTTGAACTCCCAACCGTGCCAGTAGTCAAGAACAAGGCATTAAGGACAAACCATGCTTGCGCCCTTTGCGGCTTAGATGGACATTACTCCCACCATTGCCAAGATTTTCCCAAATTTCGAATGGCTCTCACTGACTTCTGTCACCATTCCCTTGAGTCTGAGATCACCTTGATCAAAGAAGTTCATCCACCACCTCCTTCTTCAGACACCATGTCCATTTACATGATGTCCAGTTCCACCGACTTGCTCATCTCCTCCTCCACCAATGGTCCATCAGACCTCTCTCTTCGTTGCTTCAGCAATGATGAGGAGATACTTGAAGCTTTGACTGCCCTAGAATACCCATGGGACGACATGCACCATCGGTCGTTCTTCCTCCCGGAAGAACTGGTGTTGCGGTCTAACCAGTTTTCCGTGGAGACCAAAGATTTCATCCATGGGAAGGTCGATTGGTTCAAGAACCCCATCCCAGCACCAGATGCCTTCGAAGAAGAGAATATGGCAAACATTTCACCAACCATTAAAATCGACATCTCAACCAACTCTGAGATCATTGAAGAAATCATGTTGGGGGCATCTTGCTCCCTGGAAGAGGTCAATGCCTACAAAGCTCTCTTCCAAGAATTCTACAACATCTTTGTTTGGTCATACACTGAAATGCTCGACTTAGATCCATCCATTGTGGAACACCACATTGACACATGGCCTGATGTGGCACCCGTATGCCAAAAGCAACGGCCCATCCATCCATCCAAAGTGGTTGCGGTGAAAGCTGAGATAGAGAAGCTGCGCGCAACCGGCTTCATTTATCCCATTGCATACACCACTTGGGTTTCTAATCCTGTTCCCATGAATAAAAAGTAGGGTACTATTCGCGTTTACACAGACTTCTGCGACCTTAATGGGGCATGTCCCAAAGACAACTTCCCCACACCTTTCATCGACCAAATCATCGATGCGTGCGCTGGACATGAAGCCTTTTCCTTCATGGACGGATTTTCTGGCTATAACCAAATCCAAATTCGGAAAGAAGACCATTATAAGACGGCATTCACAACCCCATGGGGCACATTCGCGTATCGAGTCATTCCCTTTGGCCTGAAAAATGCTGGAGACACCTTCCAGCATGCCATGACACACCGCTTCCGTGATCTCATTCACATCATGTTGGTTTGTTTTGACAACCTCATCGTGCGGTCACAAAAGCACACACAACACATAGATCACTTGCAACAAGTCCTCATGCAATGTCACCAGTGCAAAATCTGCTTGAACCCATTCAAGTGTGTTTTCTGTGTCCCCACGGGCCGTCTACAAGGATTCATCGTGTCACACAAAGGAATGACCGCTAATCCTGGGAAAGTCCAAACGACTTTCCCTCTAACGCCACCTCTTTGAGTGACAACGTTTCAACTTGTATTATAGTCTTTCCATTTTTTGTTTTACACATCTTTTCCAAATTGAGTCTTATGTATCGTTTCCTCTCATTGCTTCAGATGGAGCACACCTCAGATCGGTATATGGGATTCGCAGATGGAGCAAGCAGATGGACTCTGAACCTTGCCTCGGCTGCATGGGTAATCTACTCCCCATAGCACAAGTTGATCCACATCGACGGAATATGCGTGGGCACCACAACCAACAACCAGGCTGAATATGATGGTGTCAATGGCCTCTTAGCCGCCGCTCTCCAGTTAGGCATTCACCCTCTCGATGTCTTCTTAGACTCCCAGCTGCTTGTTTCTCAATTGAACAATCACTACCAAGTTCGTGATCCCTGCCTCTTTAGAAAGTACCTATGCACTAAACAGATGGTTAGAACATATGAATCCATCACATTCACACATGTTCCCAGAAACCTCAATAGTGTCGCAGATCAAATGGCTAACGATATTCTAAATTGGCACATCCACAACCGTATATAGGAAATATACAACCATAACATCATGAATAATCATGTCTAAAAAATACACGCACAGTGTAATAATACATCACATAGACATTTGCATTCCATAGCATAATAAAAAGACTCACATAATAAAACCATAAAAGCGCATCCATGTGCGTAAAAAATATATATATATAAGTCGATCAGTCGCATGTCCAAAACATGTCCAATACAAAAATGAGAAGCCACATATGCTTTCTTAGCAGGATATACATAAGTGACACAAAAACCCCTAAGTGCACCAACGCACTAAGGACAGCCCCACTAGGCCACTAATCTGACTCAGACCCATCATCTGACTCGGTATCATCATCTTCCGAAGAGGACTCCTCCTCTATAGGAAGATCACCTCTCGCCGTCCGACGAAAGTGCTCACAAGCCACCGCCATCTTCCTCATCACGCCTGATCCGGATCTATGCAAGAACGCAACATAATACACAAATAACCATAGAAACAATTATGCAGTGGAAATAACACTTCATTTCATTAATCCATAACTGAAACTTGTTTACATACAGAATGGAAATAAATTAGCTAGAGTGCTGGTAGCTTATCTCTGAGAAGAGATGTGGCGGCTACATGCCTCTGAACTCTATGTTACAATGAGGCTCGAAGGCCTATATATTATTGAGAAACAATGGAAACCCTACACATCCAAAAACCTAACCCTAGGAGGTGAAACGCCTTAATGTGGGCCCCATTGGGTAACTTGGAACATCAATTTCCTGAGGTCGTAACTTTAGCATACTACCTCCATTTGACGCACATGATACATCGTTAGAAAGATCTATTTAAGGACTACATCCATAAACAACAAATATTGAGTTTGGAATGGACTCATATTTGTAAGACCATTCGATGCCAAAAAAATGTCGTTTAGGGCCTCAAAACAGCTCTGGAAGTTTAGGACCCGAAAACTGCCAAAAATAGTAAATTGTGCTACAATTAAGGAAAATGGAAAACTGAAAGAAACAGTGGTGGGGGTCCAAGAGGAATAGGTGGGTGGCCACCAATATCCTCCTGGATCATTCCTCCCCCCTTAGGAAGCAATGGTCCCCATTACGTTGAGTTCCTCCATGAGATGAGGAAACTTCCGTTGAACTTGGTCCCCGGTGAGCCACTTTCCCTGGTGAAGGAGTTGGCCTGCTTTGAAAACTCGATATAGCTGGATCTTCTGCTGGCGGGTGTTCTTGATCTATGTGTCCATAATCCAATCAGTTGTGGCTTGTTCCATGTAGTTGGGGTTTAACTCTGTTGGTGTGAGTTGTTCTGCCACGTCTGATGTGTCCATTAGAGGTGGAAAGTAGGGCCGAAGGCTGTCCACATTGAACACTGGGTGTAGACCAAGGAATGGTGGAATACTGAGCTTGAAGGCATTGTCCCCGACAGCCTTGGTGATGGTGTATGGCCCATATCAGAGCGGGAAAAGCTTGCGGTGGGGTCCAGCGAGGCGCTCCTTCTATAAATGTAGCCACACTTTGTCACCCACCTGGAAGTTGTGTTGCACCCGATGCTGATCATGTCGCTACTTGTACTTAGCATTGGATCTGTCCAATATGTCATGAACCTGGTGGCGAATGTGCTGAATACACTGAATGAAGTTGTTTTCCTTGGAAACTTCAGACTGGATATGAGCTGAATCAGCCTGAGTAGCTACAAATGGCATGGCTACATCAATGGGACATAGTGGCTGGAATCCCAAGCCCACCTGAAAGGGGCTGTGGTTGGTTGAGCTGCGGAGGGCCTGGTTATAGCTGTGTTGTACATAGGGGAGGCTCTCATCCCATGTGCGTGGATGCTTTGAGTTGTACATGCGCAAAATGTGTACGATCAACCTGTTGACGACCTCTGTCTGGCCATCAGTCTAGGGATGGAAAGCTGTGGACTTTATGAGCTTGGTGTCTAACATTGACCATAGGCTAGACTAGAATGTACTAAGGAACCTATTATTGTGGTATGAGATTATAGACTGTGGGATACCAAAGTGTACCCACACTCGTTCAAAGAAGAGTTTAACAGTGGCTTCTATTGTGATATTATTCTTGCAGGCCACCATTATGGCCATCTTTGAGAATCTGTCAACGACCACAAACACACAGTCGTTACCGTGCTTAGTAGAAGGAAGGATTGACATGTAATCCATGGAGATGGATTCCCAAGGTCGAATAGGGGTAGGCAACGGAGTATAGAGGCCTTGCTTCTTGATGGATGGTTTGGCAATGGCGCAGGCAGTGCAGGATCGGATGTATTTTTTGACGTCCTGTCGAAGGTTCGGCCAATAGAAATACTTCTGCAGTACTGCCACTGTTTTCTCGACCCCGAAAGGCTCAATGACCCAACTGTAGTGTGCTTCCCAAATCATCTTGGCACACTCACTTGAAGGAACACAAAGGTGTCCCATGTGACACAGTAGTACATCCTAGAGGTGAAATTTTGGAACTTGGTTTCCCTCCAAGAGCGTCTGGTATGTGTGGCTAAATTCTGGATCGCTCTTGTAGAGAAGCGGCCAATCAGAAGTCTCATGCCCACAAGAGTTGAGCGTGGTCGTTATCGCCACAATTGGTGGTCGGCTGAGGCAGTCTGCAACATTATTGGTGCTTCCCTTCTTGTACTTGATGTTCAAATGAAATTGTTATAGATATGTGGACTACTTCTGATGGCGATCGTTCTATAACTTCCCTTGTGTTTGCATGAATTGTAGGAGTCGGTGGTTTGTGTGGATGATCGTTTCCTTCCCCAAAATGTAATGCTTCCATTGTCAGAAAGCATGTACAATGGAATACATCTCTTTGTCATAAGTGGGATATTTGCAGACTGTGTCTGACAGTGTCTCACTGTGATATGCCACTGGATGCCCTTGTTGAGTAAGGACTTCCCCAATAGCATAGTTAGAGGCATATGTCTCGATCTCAAATGGTTTTTGCAAGTCTGGTAATGTGAGCATTGGGGCACAACAGAGACGATGTTTCAATTCTGCAAATGCCTTCTGCTGAGTTTCTGACCAAAAGAATTTTGCTTTCGCTCCTCCCTTGGTGGCTTGACTCAAGGGCCAAGTGATATGAGATAATCCCAACACGAACCTGCGGTAGAAATTAGCAAGGCCCAAAAAGCTGCAAAGCTCTGTTAGAGTAGTTGGGGCTGGCTAATCCCGAATGACTTGGATCTTGGTTGGATCCACATGTACCCCATAGTCATCAATAATGTATCCCAGATACTGAACCTGGGTCATGCCAAAAGTGCACTTGTCCAAATTGGTACACAACTTGTGCTGCTGCAATGTTTGGAGGACCTGTCGGATGTGGTGGAGGTGCTCTTCCCAAGTCTGGCAGAAGATCAGGATGTCATCCAAGTACACTACTACAAATGAGTTGGTGAATGGCCGCAAGATGTCATCCATCAGTCTCATGAAGGTTGCAGGAGCATTCATCAGCCTGAAAGGCATGACCAACCATTCGAAAAGGCCCTCCTTAGCTTTGAAGGAAGTCTTCCACACATCGGTCGGCTCGATCGGTACTTGGTGATACCTGGACTTTAAGTCGATCTTGCTAAAATATTTTGCCCCTTCAAGCTGGTATAGGAGGTCATTAATCCATGGGATCGGATACCTATTCCGGACAATGATCTTGTTCAGCGCCCGATAGTCAATACAGAGTCTCCAAGTCCCATCCTTTTCTGTACCAACACGATCGGGATCCCACAAGGCGATGAACTTGGCCGGATGTGACCCTTCTGCAGTAGCTCCTGAATTTGCTTCTTGATTTCATCATTCTCTAGAACAAAGTGGTGATAGATCAGTCCATTGGGCAGCGACGCACCTGGGGTCAGATCGATGGGGTGCTTGACCTAATAGTGGAGAGGCACCCTGATGGGTGAGGTGAATATGTCCCGGTACTCCTCCACGACCTTGTCCATTTGTTGTTGTCATGCGGAGGGGCCCTGTCTGGAGGTTGTGGCCATGATATTATACTTGCCCTGAGGGTGGATCATCAAGAAAACAAACTTCCCGGTTTTGGAAATGAGCTTACTACATTGTTTTGCAGTGACCAAAGAGATAGCAGTAGGGGGTGGTACCTCTAGTATCGTGTACAAATTATTTCCCAACGTAATAATAACAGTGCGAGGCCAGGACTCATACATAGCATGTTGCTTCCATAAGTATGATTGACCTAATAATACATGACAAACATCAAGATGAGCAATATCACATAATACCTCATCGGTGAAGGGCTTGATGCTGTAGGGAAGGCGACACTGTTAGATGACCCACCCGATGGTGTACGGCTGCAGGTGTGTTGTGGTCGGCAAACCCAACCACTTCATGACCTCTGCTGAAATTAGGTTCTTTTGGCTCCCACTGTCGACGATGGACTGTAGCGGGGAACCATTTACCCACATCTGGGAGTGGAAAAGACACTCCTCCTCCTCTAAATCTTCTGGTTCTTCCTTTTGGATCTTTGTGGTGGCAACGGTGGCGTTGGGCTCTGTGTTGATAATATTATTCCCTCCGTCATTCCCCTTCTCTAGTTCAGATTTAGTGTCAGAGTATGCATTTGATTCAGAAGCCTTTATCTCAGCCACCAGTGACTGCTTAGCCCGACACTCACTTGTGTTGTGAGTGGGGCTCTTGTGGAACTCACACCACTTTCCCGCTTCCTTTTTCGGCTTTGCAGTGTTGCTCTTTGCTTGCAGTTTTGGCAAGTTTTCTTGAGTCCCCATGCCTTGGCTGTTTCCTTGGTTCTACAGTTTGGGGCCACCTTTCCCTTGCTTCTGATTCGCAGATCCAAAGTCTCGCTTTTTTTGTTTGAATTTTTACTCAATTTTGGTAGCATACCGATATGCAGTACCAAGTGAGGAGATGTCGAGGAACTCCATTTCCTTCTGAATGCATCTGTGCATACAACTGTGGTACTTCAGCACCAAATGTTTCTCTGAATCTTGATACCCAACTTGGTGCGCAGGGTATGGAATAGATTTGTTAGCTCATGCACATCTTGATCTCTTTGCTGCCACAGCGTAGTCCATTGGATCTACTTGTCCTCATAGCTCCCCACCGGATAATATTGTCCCTTTATGGCATCTCGAAAAGAATTCCAAGTGGGTATGGCTAAGAACAGAGAGGGTTCCTCCTCATCCTTTCTCTCACAGTAGGTTTCCCACCAGTCCTCGACATGGGGGGAGGCTTTGAGTAGAGAAAAAGTAATCTTTTCCCGGTCAGAAAAGTCATGAATCTAGAAATATTCTTCTAATATATTCAACCATTTATCTACGGCGTCTGCATCTATTCGACCATCAAATATGGGAATGTCGAAGTTTACTTGTACCTTAAAAGGGGTTGTACCTCCAGAGTGGCTTCTAGATGCAAATGTGCTGCCAATGGGAAGTCATTGAAGGATCTGTGCGAAGTTATCCATCATCGCGTTCCATTGTTTTTCAAGAGCCTCCTCGAGCAACATTTTGATAGGATATTATGCGCCCTCATCTTTCTTTTCATCCCCCATGGGTGGCTGTCGGGATTTGCGAGGCTGATCTTGCAAATGTTCAACCAGATCAAGCCCTAACTCTTTATACCCCGCCCTCATTGGGGACATGCAAAGAAGGATCGAGAAAGAGCAGATTGCTTTGATACCACTGATCTGGATCTATGCAGAAACGCAACAGAATACACAAATAACCATGGAAACAATTATGCAGCGAAAATAATACTTCATTTCATTAATCAATAGTTGAAACTTGTTTACATACAGAATGGAAATAAACTAGCTAGAGTGCTGGTAGCTTATCTCTAAGAAGAGATGTGGCGGCTACATGCCTCTGAAATCTGTGTTACAATGAGGCTCGAAGTCCTATATATTATTGAGAAACAATGGAAACCCTACACATCCAAAAACCTAACCCTAGGAGGTGAAACGCCTTAATGTGGGCCTCGTTGGGTAACTTGGTACATCAATTTCTCGGGGTCGTAACTTTAGCATACTACCTCCGTTTGACGCGCATGATACATCGTTAGAAAGATTTGTTTAAGGACTACATCCATAAATAGAAAATATTGGGTTGTTAATGGACTTGTATTTTTCCAACCATTCGATGCCAAAAAAATGTCGTTTAGGGCCTCAAAACGGCTCTGAAAGTTTAGGACCCGAAAACTGCCAAAAATAGTAAATTGTGCTACAATTAAGGAAACTGGAAAAATGAAAGAAACAATGGTGGGGGTCCAGGAGGAATAGGTTGGTGGCCACCAATATCCTCCTGGATCAACGCCAGTCAGCTCTGGAGGAAGGTTGTGAATATCGGCAATCAAATTAGTACTCAAGTGCTTCCAACCATCATCTGACACTCCAGTAGCATGCTCCTCCATATACGGCACCAGTCCATCCATATCTCACTGTCGCATGTGGGACCGGTAGGAACAACCGCATGAGGTACAATAACAATCCGCCTTCGATGACAGGGCGACGAGCGAGGACCAACATCTGCACATACAAACAAGGACACCATCAGTCCACATATATCAATTTGCAAACCACTAACCAACTCAACTATACTATGCATAAAGATGAACATAAAAACATCACGCATATATACCAGTTAGTCCCCACACCTGGCCAGGAGGTCGAGGCATTTCAGGGTCTCCCTGGAAATCCATACCCGCATACGGGTACTCCTCAATCACCACAGGAAGCTGGAGCCACTGCTCCAACAACTCATTCGTAAAAAAGAGGCCCACTCTGCCGCCACCCTCATGAATCATCATCTGGCACCACCTATACATCCTCGGATCTCGCGGACCACTGTCTTGCACGACCCGATGAGGACAAAGTGTAGGTACTTTCTCAAAGAAGAAAGCACATAGGAAGGAGCCAAATAAAAAACTAGCACCAGTAGTCTTCGACTTGTTTAGTTGGCGTTGAATAGCCTACAGGTACATCTGGCCCCATGCATAATACGTGCCACCTATGGCACACTCTACTAGCTGCAGCTGACCATCGAAAATCTTGTGGCTCCCCGTAGAACCCAAGATACGCTGCAATAAGGTCCCCATTGCCCGTGTGGATAGGTCCTCGATGTCACACATCAGGATGTACAAACCATACATGTACGCCATAGCATAACAGTGCCGACCGCACAGCTCATCCAATGTCCTCGATGAGCTGTGTGATCGGTAAGGTCCCCGTGGAACCTAAGATACACTGTAGTAAGGTCCCCACCACCTGTGTGGATAGGTCCTCGATGTCACACATCAGGATGTAAGAACCACACATGTACAACATAGCATAACAGTGCCGATCGCACAACTCATCCAATGTATCCCCCCGAGATAGCACAGGTACCAAGTCACCAACCACTCCCAATATAGGGAGCCCAGTAATGAAGTATACATCCTCCAGCGTAATCTTAATGCGCTGGCCCTGAAAGAGGAACACCTCCTTGTCAACATCCCAGAAACCTATCAGTGTTTGCATCAGCAAACCCAAGCTCCTCATGAGGGGTATCCTCATAAATTTCAGCAATCCACAATGGGCTAATGTATCTCTAACATTCTCCTCATGTAAGGATGCATCCCTGACACTCTTGCAGTTTCTCTCTCTCCACTTGATATCCACCATCCTGCATAAGCAAAAACCCTAGTGTGAGCCATTGCCATCATCAAAAAATCACCCAAAAGAGGCTAGGGCGCACCTGTTTGGGCAAAAGGAGCTCCCAAGGCGCTCATAATTGCCCCATAGGTGCACCTAGGGCGCACCTTTTCCTTCAAAAGGTGCGACTTGGCCCCCATGAAACCCCAAACTGCTCATGGGGGGCCTCTAGGTGACCAAATCTAGCAAATAAAACACCAAAAAGATGAGTTTCAGTGAGAGATTTTACCTGCAAGTCGCAGCACGCAAAACCATCGGTTGGATTAAGAGAAATCAGCAAAGGAGAAATTAGGGCCCACCTCTCCAACTCCACAATGAACAGTGACAATGACACTTCACCATGTGGACCCCCCCCCCTTTTATAGGCCCCGTTTGACCTAATTTCTTTCGATCGACATAACAGGACCATACAGACTTAGTTTGAGACGCCGTTTGTGCCACTGGTTTTAGAATTCCGCCCTCTATCTCTTTATGATACCATTGTCTCAGGTTCAACAAGTCAATTTTTGGACCATTTCCCACCAGTCACCTTGATTTACGAGCCATGACATGATGATGCAAGTGTCTACGGACCTGTACTTGTATCACAATCCCCGATCACAACTCATGTGAGTTTTTGGGACACCACCCATTAAGGAATGTAATTTTACTTTTATTTTTGTATTTATAATTGTCTTTTCCACCGCACCTTATGCGGACATCTGGACCATCGTCCACAAAAACCTTTATTTTTCTTGCATGTATTTGGCATATAAGTGCCTCCAGACTTGTACTTACATCGCATGTAGTCAAGTCCGTCTATCGCAACACACACACACACACACTCTGCTGACCTCTGTCCGAGAGCCACTTCGGTTTGCGTGCCTCTGCCACACTGACTCGCGAGCCTCTGCCGCGATCTATCCCGTGCATGTATTGTTATGTTTGAGAGCATTCTGCTCTGTCCATACTATGTGGATGACCTTTGGACCTCTGTCCACCGTCCTGACATGGGGCACCGCCTGTGCCACCGCAATCAGTTGACCATATTGGAGTTTCATTTAAGCTCTTTTATGACTCCTCAAAACAATGAAAATATTGCCGAGCGCAGCTGCTTCCTTTCTCGGTCGCTAAAGTATAGGAAATGGCATCTACATTGTCTCGTTTACCTCCTTTTGCGGACCATGTAGACCAGTAAAATGAAAAGGACACCCTTGGCACACTCAAGCCAAGACCGTTCCCCTCTACATACTTTTATGCTTTCTTAGGAAAAGGGGCCGCACTTTATAAAAAAGCTCACAATGAGTTGTCGTTAAGCTCTTTTCTAGCCTTCTCATCAAGAAAAGATTGCCGAGCAAACTTGGTTTCGTTCGTGCACGTAAAAGTATCTGAATGACCGTCCAGTCAGTATAGGTTTAACCTTTTCCAGCCTGATTGGACTACTAACGGTAAAGAAGTCTCTCATCCCCTCCAGGATGGGTGAGCTCTCTTATGCATACTTTTATCCCTTTTCGGGAACAGGAGACTACCAACAAAAAAGAGCCCCCACTGGAGTCTTCTTCGTGCTTTCAGACTCTCTAAAATTGAAAGCACCATTGAGCATTTACCTTCTCGGGCCCGCCAAAAATCCACGAGATCGTACCATAACCCATAGAAAATAGTTTGGCAGCATTCCCCCGTTGGGTCACCTTTGTTCAGAGTACTCTGCAATGTGTCTTCCTTAGATCCCATCAATATCAAAAGTGTCTACCTCATCCAAGTATTTCCCATCTGCAGTGATATCCCTGGTATTTCAGCTATGATCCCATTCCCATTAGTCAGTTTCATTTGCTGCCTGGTCTGCCCTACCGTCATACTCTGAACAAAGGAAGTTTGAGTCTCCCTCCCCCTGCCCCTATTCAAATATTTCCCTTCCCCCCCCTCCCCATTCAGTGACTCAGTCCGCAGATTGCTTCACACCTTCCAGTTATCTCCCTCGCGCTCTTGGTCATGGAAACATCATTGCCTTGGCTAGGGGCAGGTCTCCCTCTGTCGACCCCAACACACATATTCCAGAGGATAGACCCATAGGTCCCTGTATCTTGGTTTCAATAACCTCATTGATGAGTTCCTTGGACCACTTGAGAGGAGTCCTTAGTGCCTCTCAAGATGGTTGTTTCTCACGTGCTTGACTTCAACTACATCATCACACCGTTGAGATTCATATAGGGTTTTGTCCGTACAATATTTGGTCGAAGACCTTGGATGTCACATGACTCTAGCACATTGGTGAGTCCACTCGAGGGACCTAAATAGGTTATGTCCCTTGTGATTTTCGGGTTACGTTGGAGACAGTGTTCAGAAGCCCCATCAGTGCTTTGATATACCTTTATGATTGATGCAACATACTTGTACCACAGAGACTCTGACTCTCAATTAGTGAGTCCAAACAGCTATGTACCGTTCCAGATCTAGCAGACTGTTAGTCATGAAGATATAGCATTCCATGAGAATGCCATGGGTCCAATGTAGCAGATCATCATTGTATTCAACCTCACATGGAGGCAACCATTATTGTAACATCAATTGTATATGATCGGCTCTTGTACTTTAGAGCATAGATCAAATTATTCTTTTGACATTGTCACAAGCATGGAGATGCCCGCCTTGTCCATATACATGTCACACATTATTTGTATCTAACCCATTGATGGGAACCATATTAATACAAAAACCAAAAGCCACCATGCCCCAGCCTTGGAAGCACCACCTCTACGCAGCAAATCCTATGATGTCCGTCAGCCATACCTTGAGCTCCTGCCCTCACACATCATGGGGCAATCTATTAACCCAAAAATCCCCCACTCAGCTCTCAATGGCCTACACCACCCAAGGACACCATCTCACGACCCTCATATCACTCCATTAGACCCCACACCCTCAAAATAGCTAAAGGATGAAGAAAAGGGCTTAAAAACCCCAAAAAGGAGCCCAAAATAGTCTCGTAGGAGCTAAAACCCCCGAAAAGGAGCCCAAAATAGTCTCCTAGGAGCTAAAACCCCCAAAAAGGGGCTAAAACCCTAAAAGGAGCTAAAGTTACGGCAGAAGGGGCTAAAAGCCCAAAAAAGGGGCTAAAGCCCTGACCAAGGGCTTAAAACCCTAAAACCCCTTGAAAATGCTATAAAAAGAGGGTGGGGGGTCACTCTCAAACAACTTCTCCCTTGCATATTGTTATGCTGCCTGTGGATGCCTTGATACCTTTGCCTCTCAAGCCACCCACACTCCCTCTCCTCCATTTCCCTTGAGCCATTGCTCCCCCATCCAAGAGAGGTGCGTCCACAAGCTAGGGCATGGTGGCCCATTTCCACCCAAGAGAAGGTTTAACCATATTTCATGTTTTGTTTCTTAGTTTCTTAGTTTTCTTTGCTTTCTAACCCTTATTTCATTCGCAGGTTTTAGATCTAACATTGTTTTGTAGGTGTTTCAATCTATTGTGGCTTAGGATTTATTTGCAGGTCTTTGGAGGCAGAACCCTAACCCTTGTGTGCAGAAGGGTTCATCATTGCTTCTATCTCCTTTTTGTTCTTAGCTTAGTTTAATGTTCTGTTTATTTACCTTACGTTTTATTTTCTGCATTTACCCACCAGCAGGAACCTACCCTTCTGCCCTATAGGCAAAAGGGAGCCATTACTGCCCCTGTAGTAGGGAGAAATCCCTGCTATAGACCCTGTTGCAGATTTTTTCCCTTTTGAAGAGTTGCCCTGCTTTGATGAATTATATTTTTGAACTTTTGTCCATTGTTCTCCCTTCTCTTTGATAGCTTCTTCCTCAACTTTCTTCTTTCAAGATCTGGCAAAGTGCCCATATCCATGACAATGTCTGCACTTGAAAGGTAATTGCTCATAATTAAGCTCTTGCACATGAGTCCAATCTTCCACTGTCAACTTAATAGCTTCAGGAAGCCTTTCCTCTAGGTCCACTTCGACACATATTTGAGCACACGTATATTGATCTCTTCTTTCAGCCTTATCAATGTACTTCCCAAGAGTGTTTCCTATAGCTTCAAGAGACTCTGAATTCCAACAATGAAGAGGGAGGTGCGGCAACCTTACCCAAACAGGAAGAACCAAAGGAACATCTTGATTCAGATCAAAATTCAGGTTCCACTTGTTCAGATAAAGCCCTTGAGGGTCCATGAAATATGGACTGTTTCGAAATATTAAATCTATGTCTTGAGAATTCTCAAAGAGAAAAACATAGTAACCTTTGCCTATCACATTGCTTTGAATGCCTGCTGAGATTAGTGTTTCCAATTTCTTTGAACCCACCCGTCAATATCCTTGGGAGATGGCCAAAGACCAGTAAAGTGGCCAATGAGACCCCGCTCAACAATATTCAAGGTTGTACGACATGGTTGTTCCATCGGAAGAGCCACTGAAGGAATATTGTCAAGTTTCTTGACAAAAGTTTTCTATATTTGAGAGAGATTCCTTTTGCCACTCGTTGCAACCAAATTCCTGAAAGCTGTGATTTCAGATGGAGGGGAGGATCCCCCTCCCATAGCCATATCAAAATCCCCCAGAACTAAATACCTGCAAAGAAACCTGTCAAACAGTCTAAATGGAATTCCAACTACAAAATCTTCCTCCAAAAATGACTGATTCAGCAATAACTGCTCCAAGAATGAAATAATCAGCCACCACACAACTCACAGGCACTAATTCCTCCTCCAAAACAGCTGAAAATAGAAAAGATCGGCTTCTGTACCTGAACACAACTCCGCTGCCTTCAAGACTGCACCAAGAATGCGATCAAACAATCACCTAGATCAAGGAAACAAAAACAACTCAAAACCCAACGACTCGTGCACTAGATCGATCTCAAAACCATGAGCTCGAGCTAGGCGAGCTAGGGCCAAGTCCAACCTGCAAAAAAAAAATTAAAACTTTCTTGGAGCGAAAAAATCCTCTTCTTAGTTTAGCATTGAGAAAATAATTAACTAAGGGTAGAAAGCTTATTTTGACCTAGAAAACAATTGTAAATCAATAAAAGTGGTGAAAAAATTATGTACTTATAATTTCTCCATTATACATTTAATATACATTTAACTTAAAATTTACTTATTTTTCAACGAAAAAATTTGAAGTGACTCTATACTTAGTGATATATATTTTTATGTATTTAATTGTCTTATTTATTTGTTTAGAATTTATCATAATTTTGAATTATTTAGTTTGGATATATATATATATATATAAAATTTAAAAATTACAATTCTTTATTTAAATATAAATCTTCACCCATCACATAAATAAACATTTTATATTTATTACAATAAAAATAAAAATAAAAACCATTGCAAATCCATATCCTTGTATTTGCTAAACCGTTTAGACAAGATCCATGAGATCACATTGAACTCATATTTCATATATAACTTTGCATATTTTTCATAACATCAAAAATAACAAAATTATCTTTAGGGTTAACTTAAATAACACTAAGAGTTTTTGAAAGATGGTTGATTTAGATGGTATTTAATTCATTTTGCTTTGTGTATATGGAAATTTTTTCACCTAAATACAAAAAATAAAGAAATTGCCTCATGGTTTTGTGGCCATAGATTATTTGGACCTTTCGCAAGATAGGTGATTTATTGGGTATTTTAAGGTTAGTACAACCATATATGAACTATTAAAAGAAGGAAAAACTCAAGCACTAGACCGACTCCCCTCGGGGAGCGAGCTTGTGAGGGGAACACCATTGGATCACTTCCCAAGGGGGAGTCTATCTGGTGCTTAGGTTTCACCTTAAAATAATGCTTTGCTCTGGGATTTGATGGGACTTCTTCAAAAAATACTATCATGTTCTTAGATATAGATGGAGGAAATGTCCTAGAGAATTCAATTATAAGCTAGGCCCATAATTTATATCTTTGTCCACCTAGAATTCTTGAGATTGATATTCTAGAGCCAAAGGAGGATTGCAAGAAGAATGATGTCATTCTTTATGGGGTCATAAAGATCTCCGATAGGTGTCAAATGAGGTGTCAAACAGAGCTTTTGATGCCATGAATTTCTATAATGGTGATTATACCCTAAATGTTTGGGTTGATGCATCCGGAGGGAACTCGATGCGGTTTGTTTGTAGGCCTATTGGATGGGCTTGCATGTCTACCTCCTCAGAACAGAGGGATGGGACTCATGTTGAGGAGTTTGTTTCAGGGGAGGCCTCTGGTGGTTTGTTGAAGAGAAAAAAGATTATCAAGAAACGTGACAAACAAATTAAGCTAACTGTCGATGAGGATATTCAAGTAAGCAATACCATGGAGTTTTCAAGGAAAACTCTACTTGGAAGATTCTATGGTATTAATCTTTGAAGCTTCCTTAAAAATTTGGCTAGAGGAGGTTTGGGAACCAAAGCTTAACTATTGTTCGGACTTTTACAAAATGATGAGAGGATGGTTTAGATTTAAATTTAATTATGAAGCAGATGCTATCAGGATCCTTCATGGTTAGTGGTTTTGGAACTCAAATATTCTTTCACTAAAGTTTTATGATTTGACCTGTGCCATGAAGCTCCCCAACAAATTCCTATGTGGGTAAAGCTTCCTAGGTTACTAGTGGAGCTTTGGAAGGAGGAATTTCTGGTGGATTTGGAAATGTTCTTGGTAAAACACTTTTTGTAGATCCTTCTTTCAAATACAACCAAGAACGAACTATTGCACATATTTTACTTAATTTAAATCTACTTGATGGAATGGAGGAATGTATGAAATTAGAAGATGTGGATATGGTTTATATTCAGATGCTGGAATATGTCAACTTATCTTTCAAATGCATGTGATTCCATTCTCATGGTCATTTAGCAACTGAAAGTGTAAAAGGTTTCCAAAAATAGGTTTGGATCCATGAAAAAAATCGAGTCCAACCTACAATGTTGACCAGAATGTTCCTATGTCAAATTTGTTGGAGGGTCATAGATCTAAAAGGATGTTTGATGAAGATAATTCCAAAGACAAAGGATGTTTGATGAATATAGTTAAAACTTCAAAAGACAAAGATATAAATTCTGGGGGAACTTTATCAATTTACAGGAATCCTCAAATATTAGTTTGTCATTGTTGAGGGAGACCTCAATTTCATGGTAAGTCGAAGAGAAAGTTGGGGGATGTGTTCAAGAGTAGATATTTTGGCAGAGTTCTTCATTAATGAAATCGAGTTGGCAGGTTTCGTGGACATGAAAACTGTAGTAATTACTCCCACCTAGGAAAATAAGAGTATTGGGGCAATGGGTATTTCCAAACATTTGTATACAAATTGTTGATAAAGGTAGTTAAGAGATCAAGATATTGGGTTTCAACAGGTGGAGGCTGAGACCATAACCCAATCCTCTTACAAATGGATTTAAGTGAACCAAATCCTTTGACCCCACTCAAGTTTAATCCTATCTACATGAGCAAGCCAGTTTTAAGGAAATAATCTTAAAAGAATGGGATAAGTTTGATTAATTAGTGAATGGTGGATCAAGTCTCCAATTTGTTGATGCTTTGAAGAAGGTTAAATTGATAGTGGATTGGTCAATGGAAAGGCTTAGATCTAGGGGTGGGAAATTAAAGATGATGGAATATCAAATAATTAAAATCCATCAAAAGAATCAGGATGGGATTTTTACAAAGGAGGAGGAGCACCTTCTTTCTTAGTACAAAGGAAGGAAGATCAAGCTATTCCATGATTGGGAAGTTGAATGGTTTATTAAAAGTCAAGAATTTTCTCTCTCCTTGGGGGATGAAAACATAGATTACTTTCACCAGTTTACAAGTCAAAGAAGGAACCATAATAGTATATGAGAACTCAAGAAAGAGGATGGATCCACTATTCACAGATTGAAAGAACTAGCAAAACTGGGGGTTAGGTATTTCTCTGGTTTATATCAGGATCTTGAAGACAAAAGCCTAGAGGAACTAATCAAGGTATGTTTTTTCCCAAAATGGTGGAGCTAGATCATAATATAAACATTTTGTCCCTGATTTCCGTAGAAGAACTTGAAGGTGTTCTCCATAAATTTAAAAAAGAGAAGAGTCTAGGCCCTGGTGGTTGGACTTTAAAATTCTTCATAGTTTCTTTTTATCTTCTAGGGGAATATCTCTTGTGGGTAGTAGATGAATTTTAGAAAATAGGTAGAATGCTTTCTTGCATCAAATCAACATTTTTGACCCTCGTTCCAAAGGTGGAAACCTCGAAGGACTTTGGGGATTTCCAAATAATTTCCTTGTCTAATGTTCTTTATAAGATAAATCATAAACTTATAACAGAAAGATTTAAGCCATTTCTTGCTTAGTTTATCTCCCATGAATAGTTTCTATTTTTTGTATGGGTAGGTAAATACATGATGTTTTTGGGACAACATATGAGGTTGTCAATACTATCCAGTCTAGAAAGAAACCTTATATGGTTATAAAGCTAGACTTATATAAGGAATGTGATCGCTTCTCATGTCTCTATTTGTGATTAATTCTTTTAGAAATAGGATGATTTATTGAGATAGTAAATTGGGTGATGGATTGTGTTTCTTTAGCTTCTTATTTAATACCAATAAATGGGGTAGCCTTGAACTTTTTTGGCTCTTCTAGGAGTCTTAGCCAAGGATGCCCTATTTTTCCATTTATTTTTCTCCTAGTGGCAAAGGGCTTGATTAGACTCATTATTGATGTTATCTGTAATGGGAGTATTAAAGGTGTTGGTTTTGGAGTTGGTATGAGTATTACACATCTACTTTTCATATATGACATTATGCTTATAACTAATGGATCAATACGTAAAGGTACTATGATCACTGGTATTCTTTCTCTTTTTTTATAAAGCAATAGGTATGATTACAAATGATGTAAAAACTTTGATTTTTTTTCAAATATAGAAGATTTCCTAAACAGGTTTTGCAAGAGATGGAAGGATTAAAAACTATTGATATGTTTGCAACGATTAAATACTTAGGATTCTTATTTAATCCATGTGGTTAGAATAACGAGGATTGGTTTTGGTTGATTTTGTGGGTGGAAATAAATAAAATTATGGTGTAATTAGTGATTGTCCAGGGGGCGGACTAACTTTTGATAAAGCTACCCTAGAAGCTATGTTGGTATATTGGCATATCATGGCAGGAATTCCTAAGGGGATTGTGGAGAAATTAAGAAGACTTTGTCTCAATTTTTATGGAGGGGGGAGGATCAAATGGAATTCACTAATCTAGCTAGCGATCCCTAGTCAAACAAAAAAGTGAAGGTAGTTGGGGCCTCAAAAATTCTTTGTTTTCAATAATTCTCTGGCAGAAAAATATGTATGAAGGCATATTTCAAGGATTGGTTTGTGGTAGAAATGAATTGCTAGTAAATATATTTGGTCGTGAACAATCATAAGAGAACAAAAATATTTTAACGGGAGGTCTAACCATTTGAAAGTTTTTGTACAAGCATTCCCTATCATTAGCCCTTTCTTGGCCTAGATGGTTGTAAATGGGAGCTTACTTTGTGAAAACTAGGCTTGGACCCATTGATTGGTTGTGGGAAGGGAAGCTTTTAATCAACTCTTCTTCGGGCCTATCTAAATGAAAAAGGTTTTATTCTCTTGTTGTAGGCAGGAGATGCTAATTCCACTGATTTATGGAATCAAGGATGGAAGTCTGCCGAAAGATTGAATATCCAGGGTGACAATGCCTGGGAATGACACCTTTTTATTGGAATTATAAATTAAGCACATATTAGAATTATAAATGTTTATATTAAGTTATTATGGTCTGGTAATCTAGCTGGAGGCGAGTCACTATGTGTGATTGGGTTATAACTTACAAATGAGTGAGGAAAATGTACAAAAAAAGTGGTGGTGTCCATGCTTATGGAAGGTTAAGGCACCCTTGAAGTGTCGTATCTGTATGTGGCTAGCAATGAATGGGAAGGTTCCCACATGGGTTTTTATAGGAAAAGGAAACAAAAGGGTCCAAGCATATGTTATCTATGTAAAGAAACGAAGGAAATAATGGACCACTTGCTGATTCATTGTAATTACACCCAGCAGATTTGGAAAGATGTTGAGATATGGCTCAAGCTCATAATCAAATGGAGGGAGGATAATACTGAAGCATGTTTGTGTCAATGGTTTAAGGATGTGGAGGTCAGGCACTTGAATGTTGTCCCATTACTAGTTTCTTGGTTTGTTTGGTTAGCCAGACACCAATCGTTGTTTGAGGAGCAAGAAATCCAAACTTTTCGATATTACTCTTATGTTCAAGCAATGATGTAGATTTTTAAAGAGTTTATAAGAGCTCCATATATCAAAATGATAGGGGAGCTCAGGATCAACAAAAGTTAATGTTGGAGTTTTTTTATGGTACTTTCCAAGGACCTAAGAATTGCAGAGGAATTGGTGGGGTTTGCTTTCTCTCGAAAGAGAATTATTTTACTTTCAAAGCAAATGGGGGGTGTGAAACAAATAATTTAGTAGAATTGGTAGCTTTGTACACTTTGTTAAAGATTATTTGAGAGGAAGGAATGAGAGATGTAAATGTTTATGAGGATTTTACTTTGGTGGTAAACTGGATGAATGATAAAATTATCCTTGGCAATAATTTTCTACATAATATAGGAAAAATACTAAATGATATAAGGGGGTTCTTCAATAAATTAAGTATCAGCCACACATTCAGAGAATTAAACTTGCAAGCTGATATACTTTTGAAACAAGGATTAGTGTTAACTCAAGGCACTTTGTTTCAGTCTACCTATAGGGGGAAACATACAAATGTCACGATCCGGATTTAATTTTATGTGAAGTATTTATGTATTATCTGGTATGAATTTCAAAGTCCAACTAAAATTTTTTGGAAAGGCAGGAAAAGTGATAGATACAAATTGTAGTAAGAGCTATTTTTGTAAATTTTGAAAATAAACAATTTCAAAAGTTTAATACGTTTTTTTTTAAAACTGTGCTCTAAATGCACTTGAAAATTGTATTTCAATCTTTTTGGAATGGAATGTGATTTTTATTAAGGTTTGCTGAGATTCCGCAGTGAAGAATATTCATGGCATCTAATGGAGAATCTGCGGTAAGCAAGTTAATTGTCGACATTTCAAACCAAACGTGGTTCATCTTTAGGACAAATCGATGCCTGTGGATTGTTCTTCTTTCATTATTGCATTAATATAGAAACCGTCGTTTTTTTTAGAGGAGCTGACAAGGTTGTTTTAGTTAAACGAAGTTTAATTAGGGTTTTAATTTATTTTAATAAAAATTATATTATTATTATTATTATTTTAATTTATTTAAATTTATTAAACATTCCCATTAATACTTTTTTTTTCATTTTTTTAAACTGAAAAATGTGGAATCGAGACAGAGGCTTACAAGTTGTGAGGTTTCAGGATCAGTCAACTCCTCTATAACATTAATGGCTTCTTTGATGGGTATCATGGTGAAGAGGGAAACTACATCCAGGCTCAATAAAATCTCATTCTCTTCCATATATCTGTCTTTTATTTTCTCAATAAAGTAAGAAGAGTCCTTAATGAACGAGCTTGTATTACCTACTAGGGTTTTTAATTTGTCTGCGAGGAATTTTGCGAGCCTATAAGTTGGTGAGCCTATGGTGTCTACAATGGGTCGGAGGGGTACCCCAGTCTTGTGGATCTTGGGAAGTCCATAAATTCTTGGAACCAAGGGGTCAGAGATAATAAGTTTTTTCTTGATATCATTATCCAGGGAGGAATTCTTTATGGCTTCCGTAACTTCCTTTATGATCCGATTCAAGGGGTTCTTGTTAAGTTTCTTGTAACAACCACTAGAATCCAAGTGCGATTTCATCTTAGCAATATAGTCTTCTTTGTTGAGAATCACTGTAGCTCCTCCTTTATCAGCCTTTAAGATCACAATCTGGTCATTCTTTTTTAGTTCTCTAAGGGCCATGCTTTCTTCCTTGGTGATGTTGGGTTTGGGTGGTTTTGCTCTTCTTAGGGTTACAACACAATCTTGTCACACCTCTTCTGCTTCATTTTCTCGTAGGTGCCTAATGCTCTCTTCAATGCTGCATATGATATCTTCGACCAGAATCTTTTTCGGGGCGATGGAAAAATTAAGGCCTTTCTCAAGAAGTCTTCTAGCAGGTACGTTTAATTCGAAGTTTGAAAGGTTGACTACAAGTCTATTAGGATCCTTGGTAGCTGATTTATAGTTATTGTTGTCTTCAATTTTGTGGTTTTTGTTTTTACTTTCTTCATTCTCACGGTCACCGTCCCTGGTTAATGTGTTATTATGATCGTGGTCTTGGTCGTCGTGCCCTAAAAGACTGACTCTCTGCTCCTGCTTATGAGTGTAGTTGTTGTTTATGTCTATATTCTTATTCAACCCATCACCGGTTCCTAGGGTTTCAACCAAGGCTCTATTTTTTCCAGCGCTGTGGGTTTCCTCAAGGTTCAGATTTTTGGCATACTTCATACCTGAGTAATGCTGCTCATTTCCTGGCCCACGATCCCAAAGGGCGCAATCTTCAACTGCAGTCATCACATTATTCACTTTGTTGGATGGTACGCTCACAACCCCAGCACTTATTTTGTTACTGTTCTTAGTGAATTTTATTTTCCTAGAGAAAAACATCGAATAAACATGAACGTGAAAACAATTGTAAAATTTATCCATATCATTACAAATAACATAAACTCTAAACTTCTTTTTTTTCTTTGTATTATATGTCTTTGTTCTTGTTGTTTTTAATTCATTAATTTAAAAAATACAGTAGTTTTATTACTATAATTCATTAAAACTATCTTAAAGAATTTGGTCTATCATATATATCCTTTACTTATATAACTACAAAGATTATAATACTAATATATATTTCCTATATAATTACAAAGATTATAATACTAATATATATTCCCTATACTATATACATCTTTACATATATCTTATGAATATGTAAACAATTTTTTTAAATCTTAGAAATATTCTAGAATTCAAATCTCACTTTGTGACACTTGCTTCTTGGGAGCCGATTTTGACTAGATGTATTACCTGAATTGATGTATTTTTTGTCATACATTATTTCCCCAGGATATCAGGTGTTGGCATTCTTCAATGAAAAAAAAGTGGCAAAATATCATAAATAATCACACATCTTACTCTAAAAAAATAGCATGATATCAGGTGTTGGAATTCTTCAATGAAAAAAAAAGCGGCAAAATATCATAAATAATCACACCTCTTACTCTAAAAAAATAGGATATTAATTGTAAATTAGATAGTTATATTTAAAAGTGTATAGCTATAACATATAATTGTTTTTAAATGTATATAGTTGTCAAATCTAGTTAGTATGGTTGGTATGGGCTTATGGTGACCTGAGATTGATTCCCACAAGGAGGCTTGGAAGAAACACTTAAAATCCTACCATGTTAAGGATTCGTGTGGCCCATATTGAGTGCAGTCCCTAGGTGATTTTGACTACTTAAATGTCCCTGAATTGTCATTTCTTATACCATATGCTAATCCCACAAATCATATGCAAATGAAGAAACAAAAGCAAAAAAATATATAATTGTTTTTTAAAGATACTAAATATTATAAAGTATCAATTTTCTTATCATTTATATAAAAATATATCATATTAATAATACCTGAATGTCCAACATACCCTCTTAGTTGGATAAATCGAATTGTGATTGTTTAGTCCAACATATCCACCCTTTGATCTCGATAAACAATTAAGAATTCTCAAGGATTTATGCTCTAATATGGGTATGGCTATGAACATTGACAAAACAAAGGTTACAATTATCAAGTCCAAGAAGGTCACTTACGCTAATTCTGCATATGACAATATTAACAACTTGGAGAAAGTGTTTTCCTACAAATATCTCAGAATTGATATCATCACAGGCTCAACCGAAACAATAACATTGAGAAAATGATTAATGGAGCGTGGAAAGCTTATTTTGGTCTTGAATACAATAGGTAAATCAACAAACCTCGTGATCTAGGATAAAAATAAATTTCATTTTGAAACTATTGTCACTCCCATTATCTTGTATGGTGGTGAAGTTTGGGGTTGTAGCATCTCTTGAGAATCCTAGAGAAAGATTAAGGAAATCCAAATGTGTTTCATAACATATAACCTCAAAATTAAAAGCAATACACGCTACCCTATTATCCTTCTAGAAGTTGGTCTTCCCCCCATCGAGAACATCACTATGACTAGGTGATTGATGTACGAGTACACAACAAATAACATGGGAGACTAGAGACTTCCTAAAATCACTTTTAAATCAAGTCAAGACCAACTATGGCTTAAGAGAGGATGGTATAAAAATGCCATGCCTTGGTTAAACCATTGGGTGATTGATGAAAATGTCACTTTGCAAGATATTAATAACATTAAAACTATTATCACATCTATGTTTAAAGAGAAAATATGGGGAGAGAAAGAATTAGAGGCTAAACCAAATTTAAGATACTGTAAGGAGGTCATTAACCATAATATGGAAAATCAAAATTATCTCTTGTTTAACTAACTTGCGAAGAAAACAATTAATATATCCAAGATAAGAGCAAACTCTCATGACCTTCATAGAGAAACAAGAGGCTGGGAAATTTCTAAAACACCATTGGTGGAAAGGATTTTCCATCTATATGGATCTATGAGCATTTAGAAAAAAAGTTAGTTTCTCTTTGAATGACCTGAATACACCCACATTAGATCACAGTTTCATAATGTTTGTTACAATGCAAACCTCCATAACCTTCTAAAATGCAAAATTATGGTGACCTAGGAACTCTTCTTTCTTGGATTTTTGAGCATATAAATAAAATCTTAGAGCAATCCAAGTCGTCGTCGTCGTCGTTGTCGTCATCATCATCTATGTCAAATGGTTCGGGTTCGAATTCAAGTTTAGTGACCTTGAAATTCGGTTTGAATTCGATTTTTTTATAAAGTTCGAGATGAGGTTCGGTATTAGGTTTGCTAATTTAAAAAATTTCATATATATATATATATAATATGATATACAATAAAATAAAATTACTAACAAAAAAAGATATTAGATTTTATCATTATGCTTAATGTTGCATGTACACTTAAAATAATGTGAAAGTGGGAAAACCCAAAATATAGAAAAGTTATCATTGTATACTTGCAACTTTAAAATAAATATATGTTGGCTCACGAGTGTCATCATTCACAAAGTCACGTTCATGGGTGTGTTGGGCCACTGGTGTAGTGAAAGAACAAGTACTATGGTGTGCATTATGCAGTGGTGTGGATTTCAGAGTCACGTACCACAAGTCGAAGCACGATGCTGAAAGCAGGGGATAAGGGACTCGGGATTGTTGGCTGTGGAAATGAGCAGCGAACTCTGGAGAAATTGCAGCCGGTGAAATGACCTTAGAATGTGGGAATGGGAAGAAAATTTGATGGACTAGGGTTAAAGTTAAAAAAAAGTATATTAAAAACTAAAATTGCCTTGAAATTTGACGAATTTCAACCATAATTCATTCAATTTTCCTTTAAATTCATTTTAAAGTTTGCTAGTAAATCCGAATTCACCGAGGTTCATTTCGGTTTGATGCGGTTCGACATTGAAATTCGTCGAACTAAAAAGTTCGATGAGTTTCATCGTCATCATATTCTACATAGCCAACCTAAAGTTGAAATCAATATATAATAGTGAATATATAATGTAGTTCGACGATCATCATTTTTATCATCGTCGTCGTCATCATCATCATGTAGTTCGATGATCATCATTGTCGCCATCGTCGTCATCATCGTCGTCGTTGTCCCCGCCACCTTCGTCGTCATTGTCGTCATCGCTGCCATCATTGTCATTTTACTTGTCGCAGTCCTCCTCATTGTCGTCGTCGTCATTGTTTCGTCATCGCCATCCTCGTCGTCGTCTTTGTCGTCATCGTCGTCATCATCATCATGACGTCGTCGTTGTCGTCCGTCGTCATCGTCGTCGTCGTCGCCGCCGCCGTCGTCGTCGTCATCATCATCATCATCATCATCAAATAGTGAATATATAATGTTTATGTCCACTCTAATATATGATAACTTTAATATATATTAAATTTCAATAACATTGAGAAATTGATATTTAGATGCAATGTTTAATAATATAATGTTTTATAATTAATATTAATAATTAACATGATTAAAGTATACCCAATATTATAATATAATTGTTAATAATATAGAAATTAATGTTTTAATAAGAAAATAATACAAATTTAATATTATTTAATAGAATATTAAATAGATGATGTTTAATAATTAATATAATAATTATAATATGATTAATATTTTAAAATATTAATGATTAATATGATTAAAGTATAATAATAAATACTATTATAAAATTATTAATATTATGAAAATTAATGTTTTGATAAGTAAATAATAATAAATCATATTATTTAATATATAATGTTTAATAATTAATAATTTATATTCAAGAAGTCATGTTAAATAATTAAAGATGTTAACATTAATGTAAATCATATTGTCATACTTTTAATTAATATTAATGTTTAACGAGTAATATAATATTTAAATTTGACTAATAATATATTGATATTTAAAATTAATTAATATTATATATTATTAAAAACATTAATATTAGATTATATGATTATAGCATTATTAAGAAATGTTTGAGAATGCCAATATTAATTTATAATAATAACATTAAGAAATATTATTAATAATTTTTGTAAATTTGGTGCGATAGGGGTGATCTATGACCTTAGAGGAAACATTGTTGAAGCATTATCATGGAGTCTTGGAACGGAATCAAACAATCATGTTGAGATGTTGGCGCTTTGGATGGAGACTAAGGTGTTAATTAAGAAGAGTATCTATGATCCTGTAATTTTTGGAGACTCTCGTACAACAATCAGAGTTGATAAGTTTCGTTTTCCTCTGCATAGTACTGGCTTAGTAAGGATTCAACTGAGAATCTAGAAAAAACTTGCCGAGTTCTATTTAGTTGATCTCTATCACCTGTTAAGAATCCAAAATAAACATGCCGACTCTTTGGTCAACCTTGCAACAAAAAGAACTGGAGGAAGTTTTCAAAATCAACACGGAGAGGTGCAATATGAAGCCATTCCATAGGAGAGTTAATTTGAAGGTTAATCTAGGGACTAAAGTCTCTTATGAAATTTCTAACCAAAGGATAAAAGTTTGGTGTTGTATCATCTCACCAATCGTTATCATGAGGTTGCGGAAGAGATGCATGTGGAGTGTTTGTGTTTCCAGATCGTGGCAAGTGGCCCTCTTCGCTCATTAAATTGCTCTTAACGCTCAATTTGGGTCCAAAAAATTCTGTGATTTTGTTCAAGTGCAGGATATGATGATAGTTAATGGGAATGGCGAAATGAAACCTGCAGGCGATTCATGTACAACATGGGAAAAATGTTAAGGACATGCATAAATGGAAATAATGGCATGAATCCAAGGGTTGTTTTATTTATCATTGTTGCGAAACCTATTATAAATCCTTCCTGGACCGTTGGTTTCCATAGAAAGAGAGCATCCTGGTCTCAGCTCCGCCACTGGACAAATAGAGTGTGTGTTGGCTTTTCTGCTCCGAACATAGATAGAGAGGGTGGAACACATGAATCTTATTTTTGTGTCTAATTGGGGATTCAAAATATAAACATAAATATGCGCAGACTTATTCGTCAGGTTACATGGATGGAGCACGAGGTGAGAGATAGAGAAATATGCAGGGAAGAGTGGAAGGATGAGGATGAACAACAGAGAGGAATTTTCAATTGCACTTGGACTTGTTAGCAAACAAGATGGAGCACCTGCAGGACAAAGTTGTCGAAATGAAAGCCAAAACAAAAATTCTGGAAAAGGAAGTTGCAGCTCTCAAGAGACAACTGAAAGAGAAGGAGCAGGTAGAATCATCATCAACTGCTCCTCCCCAGATCAAAATGAAAGTTAGGTTTCTTGGTTCCACTTTTATAATTTTTTAATGGTACGTTCTTATATAGTTTTACTTTTATAATTTTTTAATGGTATGTTCTTATATAGTTTTACTAGGAATTTGTGTAAGGAAATATAATCCTAGGGCCTTGGAAGTAGATTTAATTAGTTAGAACAAAAGCTTGAAATTTTGCAAAGCTTATACAAACTCAAACTGGATTTTCAGGCAAGGTGCCTTGATATTATGCTCTTATTTATGTTTGGTTGAAAATATTCCTTCCTTTTTATAATTAATAAAAACCTTATTTGTTTTGGAAAAATATGTGTGAGTGTGAGTGTGTGTGCATGTGCGCATGCGTGTTTATTTATTTATTTGTAACTATTCTATTAAAAAAATACAGTAAAGTACAAGCATACAAGAAGGTCAAAAACTGAGATGACTTACGAAGAATCTCTCTAAGTGACACTCGCAATATTGAATGTTATGAGCTTGCCATAACTGGAAACCGTGCTTTAAGATGAACTAGCATAGACCCATTTTAAACCGGGATATATCAAGCACCAAGAGGGATCCAATTTATTGAGGTTTACATTTTTTTATCATTTGGATCCCTCTCGGTACTTCATAGATCTGGGTTTAAAAGAGATCTATGTTAGTTTAATTTTTATTATTATTTAAGTCGGTATGTAATTTATATTTTTCATTTTTAATTTTTTAAAATTTAATATGTTTATTTATGTTGGCTAGCATAACTTGACTCACCTGAAATGATCTCCCCATACTGGGCTGGAGAGCACTTCGCTTCTCTCGATGCAAAAATGACGGACCTACCCACATAGGGGAAACCAGGCGATCATAAAATGTATAGAGTCTTAACAAAATTCAATTTTGACAAAAAGATGTTATAGCTAGACAAAAATATGAAAAAATAGAACTGGAAGTTTGAAAACTGAAGCATAAGACACTACCTAAATTTTATTAGGGTTACCATTAAGCCTCTTATGGGAATTTCCTCTTTTGGTGGATTCCACGTGCGCTTGATAAAGGAGAAAGGAGACAAATTCCTGCTACGTTAAAATTGTTTCATAGCAGGCATTTTCCTAGATTTATCATCTTGATTTTCGTGTATGATCAGTTTCTCACTAGTGTGCTACAAGTCCTTGAGGTTGGAGGGGTGTGTTTCATTCTAAGTATCATTCGAGGAAGAAGATTGAGAACTAGAAGATTGCGTGGAGGATGAGGAGACTTGTTCCAAAACGATTGGAAGTCGAAGGAGAGCCCGATTTAGGTGATTTTTAATGGTCCAATAAGTCCTTCTGGGTCCTTTGAGTGGTTGGGTGGTATCCTAGAATTTATTCCTCTCACTCATCCATCATTTTCCTAAGATTCCTAAGAATCGAATGTTCATAGCTTTCAGTATTGGCGATCGCAGGGAGAGCTTGGTCGAAGGAACCTCTACTGCCTCTCCCACTTCTCCCTTGACAAGGGGTGGTATTCATCCTTCTAGACATTGTGGAGTCAATAAATTGCTTAAAGGAGAGTCGATACTAAACTCACCCAAGTTCCCAAGACTTGAGTATTTCCCCTACATAAATTGAAAGGAAATATTGCAGATAATCTGAGACAAAGATAGCCCTGAGACTATACGTGCCTGGAGAGCTTGTAGCACTAAGAATGAGCATTCAAAATTTCCCACAAATCCATGACTCACCTTTCCTTTCCCATAATTGGAAACTTCCTAAGGACTTTGAAATTCATACCTGATAATACATACCTGAATGTCAAATTCCTAAGTTGCAGGATAGAGCTTCCTAAGGCTCCCTCTTTGGATAGCATAATGAAGGCATTAGCTTTAGGATTAACATGTTGAAATATAATTGCCTTAGAGAGGGCCAATAGGTTTTCTAGTTGTTACAGTCCATGCTTAAGCCTCCAGCTGGGTGAGAGCTAGATTTTGTGAGACTGATTTTGAATTCTAATGGCCAAAGAGAGGATGAGTTGAGAGTATCCTTTAATGATGAGGGGGAAGAGTGCCATTTTATTGGTGATTTGCAAAATTTGTATTAGGTTTGAGAGATCAACAACATTATTTATGTCTATGCCAATTGTCACATGGAAAATTCAGAGGATTATTCTCGAGATGATTCTAAAGACCCCTACATAGCCAACAATGCTGGGATTTCCTTTAGGTGCACCATCAAATTTGATCTTGTAGAATCCTGATGGGGGGAAGCTCCAAGTTTCCAGACTTGAGGGAGTTTTATGCGCCTCAATGGGATGTGTCAATTGGGGAGCAAGAGTAATTTCCATAACTTTAGGATAATGGCTTCATTTTTCTATGCACTGAGGTCTTATTATGTCCAAGAATGGAGATGGAGGGTTTCTAAAATATGCTTTCTACAAGTAGCTCAGAGAAGGTCCTCCGAGGAGAAATTATTTTCAAAAAATTGTCAAGTGTGTTCCTTCCATATTTCCCAAGCTATGAAGCCCGAGATCGATTGCCATAGACAATTGAGTATAGGTTTTTGATAGGGATTACCAGTCCAATTTTTAAGAGTTTGAACAACGTCCCCACGTACTTGGTTTGATCTCCCACACAGAGTTGCAATTTTATCCTAGAACCTACTTGAAAGGGGGAAACTATCCAAGAGGTGATATGTTGTTTCCTCATTGCCTAGACTTAAAACGTAACATGAGGAGCCACATAATCATCTTTTGATGATGTTATCCCCGGTGAGGAAGTGCATGGGCAACACTAGCCATAGAAAGATAGTGACTTTGGGCCAAGTCTTTATATTCCAAATTTTAGTCTATAAACGATCTACTTGTTCTAGTTGTTTCTGTATGGTGACATGATAGGCATATTTTACCATGAAAACACCTCTCAGACAATAAACCCATATGAGAATGTCAACACCTAGACAAATGCAAACTCTGCATTTTTGGAGCTCCTCCTAGATTCGTTTTGTGGTACTATCTTGTAGATCTATTTGCCAATCCAGCACGAGTTTCCATATCTGAAAGTCATGCTATCTGTTAAGAGTCCATAATCTGTGACTTTTGTGCATCTAATAATTTAAAACGTTTTCGAAAGGTGAGGGAGACTATGAATCATGTCTAAACTTGGAATTTGTTTCCATGAATTAGTCCAAAAGTTTGCAGAGGAACCGTCTCATATTTCATATAATTTGTGTTGTTGGATTAGATCTTGTTGTTGCTTCAGTGCATTCTAGAAAAGAGAGCCCAAAGTATTATGAGTATAATGAATTAGATTTTGAGGGTGCCAATTTGAAATGTATTTTTTCTTCCATAGCTAAGCCTAGGGACTAGTATTTTTAGAGATCCACTTCCACCATATATTTGCACTGAGAATTTCATTACTCCTATCTAGATCTCATAGCCCTAATATGGTCATCGATTTGGGCAAACATACCTTGCCCCACTTCACCAAATCCCATTTAAAAGTATTTTTGTCTCCCCCCCAAGGAAGGTGCGTTGAATAAGTTTGTATGTATTTAAGCACCCATTTAGGGGATAATGGAACGAAAAAAATATAAAGAGTATAGCTTGTAAGACCGCTTCTATGAGAACTAGCAGCCCTGCTAGATTTCGCCAACAAAAGGTCCAAGAGGCTAGTTTTTGTTCCATCTTGTCAATGAGTTCCCTCTAGTTGGAATGCTTAAGGGTTGACTTAATTGTTAAAGAAATGTACTTGCTAAAGCTATTCTATTATGTATTATTATTGTTATTACCCATGCTGGAGATGTTGTTCCTCCTATTAGAGATGTCATTGATGTATTTGGTTAGCAAAAGTATTGAGGTAAAACCTCTGTTATAAGTCGGGTCGGTAGTACCCACTAAAGTATTATTAAAATGTATTTTTGTGTCTTCTAAAGAAATTCAACCATGGAAACAAGGAGAAGTCAACCTAGTTGGGTTATTAGGCCTCTCAGCTGGTCTATATAAATAGGAGAGGTGCCTCCCTCATTTGGAAAAGCAGAACAAGCAACATATCTCAACAATTGCACTAGGGAGAGAAAGAGTAGTCCATTTGGGAGAGAGGAGGCCATCCAATATTATTCTTGGGTCTTATAAGTCTTATTCTTAGGGAATTACACTATACTTGGTTGAATAACATATCGAGGAAGTTTTGCTGGGATTTCTTCCCGACAAGGGTTTCCCAGGATAAATCTCTATGTTCTTTTGTGTGGTTGTGCTTGTATTTCTTTCAGTGATCCTTTTGTATATGGTTATGATGTTAAATGTTTTTTTTAACTCAAAGGATTATATATATATATATATATATATAATTTGTTTTTGTAAAGTTGAAGAATTTCTAGAATGACCAGCAATATCTAGATCAACCAAATTACAATAAGGTTAGAGGATATCTTCTAAGGGACCCGGAATGAAAAACAATAATCAACAAGAGAATTTCAGCTTTACAATAAACAGAAAGAAGATTTCTGACCATCCTCCCTCTTACATATGACAATTACGGAAGCAGCTTCATAATACAAGGTTCTTCTTTGAAACTAAAGCTTCCTAATGGCAAAATACAAGCTTTACTAGCGAAATAATCTGCTTGCTTGTTTAATTCTTGTAAAATGTGGAAAGAAGAGACTTTCTCAAAATATTTCAAGAGATTACGAATTCGCTGTAAAATATTTAGATCTTGTATAACCATTGAAATATTAAGATGGTATCAGAACCACCCTGAAATAAGTGGGTGCATCCATGGATCTAGGTTACACTTTTTAGCAAGGCACTTTCGGCAAAAACAAAAAAATGTACCTCGATTGAGCAATTTTTAAACCCTCAACCGAGGTCTTAACACCTCAATCGAGGGTTTAACAAATGATCGATTGAGGTTTTATTAAACCTTCGATCGATCTTCTGCTAAACCCTCGATCGAGGGTTTAGAAGAAGCTCAATTAAGGGTGTAAGAAAAACTGGATCAAGGTGTTAATACTTCGAACGAGTTCCTTGTTCGAAAACAAATTATAAAAAGAGGCTATGGGGACCCGAGGATTGGGTTTTAGAACTCCCTTGATCGAGGTTTTAATAGTAGGCTCTCGATTAAGGGTTTATTAGATCCTTAATCAAGGGTATAATAAACCCTTGATTGAGCTACTATTAAAACCTTGGCTAAGGGATTTGAATACCTCGATCGAGGGCTTGAAAAAATAGATAATTAACCCTCTTACAGGAAAATAAATATTTCTTTGTGTCTTCTAAGGGTGTAAGCCATGCCATTCATGGTACATAACTAACTGAAGTTTATAATGATAGATTTAACACCGAATCCTTTATCCATTGAGGTATCATGCATGCGTTTTGGAATTCATATGGTTTTTTTTAATTCGTTCTAAAAATTACACTTAGAAAACATGACAACAACTTCAGAGAAGCTCAAAGAAAAATCCATAGGGTAAAACATACACATCCAGAAATTTCTTAAAAATCCATAGCCCACACATCGCCGCATCCTCTTCAAAAGGGTATCTTTGGTTTTTCAATTTTTGAAAACAGTGAAAAAAAAGCTAGGGTGGACACACATGTGTATAAAATGATGTTGAAATCAGATGTGGTCACTTTCTAAAAATAATAAATTATTGTATATTAACAAAAAATATGCAGACCATAGTTCATTTTGTGTAGATCGTGCTCATATATATATATATATATATATATTAATATAAGATTGAATTATTGGGGTGTGACACGAGACACTTATTAACTTCTTCAAATTTTTGAGGTCACGTAGTTCATTAAATGCAAAATTTCACACATTAAATGACATCAAAATTTAATATATATATATATTATTGGGAATCCAACATAATATTCTACAATTTGTTTTTTACTGCAAGTCAAAATTCACGTGGCATATATGCGTTTCCAGGGATTCTATCTAGCACATGAGTAATAAATCAGGTTTTCATCTCCAAATTTGGCCAAAAGGTGTTACCCACCTTCATGGAATCACCCAAGTCCTTGTGCAACTGAAATACTGCTACAATTACAACTACTAGAGATTATGGTTTCATCCATGAAAACCCTAGAAGACAAAAACTAGTCATATTGGAACTTTCGCTATAAATCGAGATTGGAGAAGGATAAAGAGATGAAACTTTGACATACTGAAGATGAAATATTTTTGTACCTTGTGTTAAAGTTTCAGCCTCATATTCAGTATACTTCAGGAGATATGATTCCTCCAAGTCAGGTTTCTAGCCTCCTCTAGAATACAATCATAAACATGACACCTACGGAGAATTGTTGTATCTCAGGTTAGGAAGGTCCAAATGAAATTTCAAAAGATGTTGCTGACAGGAAACAAACTATAGTTTATGTGTTCATAGTTTCAGACCTGAAGGTGAAACAGTGACACATGGAAGTCCATACAAGTTCGTTATGTTGAATAGTACTAAAAATATTCACCTTAGGAAAACTCTCACAAGTCCCACTTGGAGAATCCAATTCTACTCTAACCTGTGGGGTTAGATAGAATGTAGATCATGCTACCAGAGGATGAAGTTTCAGACCCAAAATAATGTTTTAGATACAACAAAAAAAGGTCAGGTAATTCCGCAGAAGAAATTGGAGAAAACTATGGCTTCCTGTTCCGGGCACTTCCCTCCACCGATCAATTGAAAAAGAAGGACTATCAAACTTTCCTTAGGAGGGTGCATATGTTTATGTAAGAAGTTTATCATTCTATGGATCTTCAATTTTTGACCTAACACTGTTGCCAAAGAAAAATAGGGCATCATATATTTTGCATTTATGTTCACAGTTTTGGGAAAATGAGTATGCTTCTCAGCTCACCTTGAAGATGCGCATATTTCTATCCAATCAGATATGAAAGATACCTAAGTTGAAAAATTAGGGTTTCTCTATCAAAACCTAGGTGCACCAGTAGCAATCTTTCAGGAAAGATTTCAAGCAAGCATCAAGTTGAAGCAATATCATTGGTAATTTTTATCATCTCTATTTCGATTTGAGGTTCTCATTTTTATCATGATGACAAATAGTACCAAGCTTGAGAACAAGCTTGTAGGAATCGATAACCTCTGAGAATGGAATTATAGAGTGCTTCTCATACCTGAAGAAGCATGACTTAATGAATTATGGCAAAGAATAAGCTGCAGATCCAGAGGGAGATGAAGGAAAATCACAAGAAGGACTTAGTTAAATACAAGAGGATCATTTCTGTCTCCATTGGATCTCACATGTACCATCCTTGTATACTCCCAAGGAGATACAATGACCAACTTGTACAAAGGAAAGAATATCAATAGGAAGATGACATTGAGGAACCAATTGAAGAATGTGAATATACAAAACTCAGAAACCATTCAATCTTACTTCACAAGAAACTCTCAGATCAAGGAGAAACTAGAAGGCATTTGAGACAATGTCAAATAAGCAGAAGCAGATATTACAACCTTGAATGGCCTCCCAAGATCATGGGATTCATTCATTCAAGGAATATGTGCAAGAAGTAAGTTGGTCTCTTTCAACAAACTATGGGAAGAATGCACACACGGAGAAGCTTTGCTCATAACAAGAGATGAGAAGATGGGAGAAACTGTAGATCAAGCTCACAGTTTAATCCAGAAGAAATCACAGAAAGAAGAAGGACCACCATCACAATAGAAGACAAAAGGAATCCTTACAACATTTGATACTACACTTGTGATGATAAGGGACACTACTCCATAGATTGTCCGAGAAATAGAGACTCCTTCAACACGAAGTCAAACAAGAAAATACATCATGCTCACAACTCTAAAGATGATGAACCAACTAATTCAGAGAAAAAAAAGAAGATTCCTCAAGTGACGAGGAACATGAATTCTACTAGTGAAGATAATGACCAGTACACAGGTTCCTAGATTCAGATGAGGAAGTAGAAGGCTCCAGTTATTCTTACAAGGGAATAAGGATAAAGAAGGAGTACACCCACCAAACAAACAAAGATAGGTTCCTAGAGTCAGATGATGAAGTAGAAGGATCCTGGACATAAGGATCAAGAAGGAGTCCACACACCCAACAAACAAATATAGACTCCCAGAATCAGATGATGAAGTAGAAGGATCCAATTATTCTTATCAAGGAGTCCACCCACCAAACAAATAAATATAAGTATTTGAATTGCCATTTCATATTGCTTAAATGATGTTGTTTAGTTGTGTACATATCTATGTTCAAGGAAATGTATTATGCATGATATAATGTTTGTATTAATGAAAAATATACTACTAATATGCATGTGATGGGTAACTAGCGTATGGTGCTATACAACATTCCATTGCTACTTATCTAGAATGAAGCCTCTTTGCTGACATATTGGGATTAGTGCACAATCTCAATAATGTTATGGTAGAGATAGAAGGAATCTAGAGAGATTCTGTGTTTATACAGGATATGGATGAATGTTTTATTAGCTAAAACAATTGCATGATTATATCTTTATACATAAGAATTTGTCATGATGAATATGTCTTATGAAATGTTTCTAACCATGGAATTGATATATTTGACTTGTAGGAAAAATCATGTACAATCACCTACAAGAAGGATGAGACTTGTTCCAAAGAACAAGTGATGACGGTTCTATTAGAAGATTCAATCCAATAAACATACATTAAGATGAACCTGAAGCTCCTAGGGTCAGAGACATCATGGCAGAAGAAAGAACTTCAAAATAATATAAGAATCATGAGATAACCTAAAGAGAGCAGGAGATCCACCTCGAGAGATGAAGACCACCTTCAGCACGAGAGATACTTCAAGATGAAGAAAAGTATGATGGGACTTCCAACTAAAGTAAGAGGCCTTAGATACACTCTAGTTATGTGGCACAATTGAGTGACATCATTGATGCAAACCCTTCCAACTATGAATAAGTAGCTAAGGAGAAATGGAGAAGCTATGATCAAAGAGTATCATGGGGAATGATGTCTAGGATGTGGTTCTGATACCTTAAGGGAAGTCTACAACGTCTTCCATGTGGATCTACAAGATCAAGTATGCAACAGATAACAACGTCGATGGATACAAAGGAAGGTTTGTGGTTTCTCTTAGAAAGAGGGAGTAGACTATGGAATGACATACTCCATTGACTAGGAAGACTTCCCCACTGAAGTAGAAGTGTATATCGAGCATAGAACCACATATGCACAAAAGGATTTGTACGAGCTCAGAGGGCACCCATGGATAAACATACGAGGATATTGAATATCACCTAGAGTGATGAAGATATTAACCTTTGCTACAAGGTCGAAGATGGAAGCCTATAGAGGGAAACAAGCTCACATATGGGTGCAAGAGGAACTTTTCAACAAAGTTCAAGATATAAGATCTTGGTATCCAGTGACGTAATATGGATACATAGAATATCGGGAGCAGAGGATGTTACATGTACATATGTTTCAACACATAGAATACAAATGCAGAGGGAGGATGATGCTCCTCTTTAGAGGGAGTGAATGCATAGGGTCTCTGAGTTTGACATGGTGCGATCAGATGAGAAACTTCCTGATGGACTAAGGATTTACCAAGAGTAAAATATGTTCCAACCTTTACCTTAAGGTCGAATGCGAATGAATGAGATATGCCAATGACCTCACAGGATGAACTCATTGTTGATACAAAGAGGAAGTGTTGAAGATAGAAAGAGCACTTCAGGATGTTTGGGATCAGGTGTGATCTCATGGCTTAGCAGAAAGAGGCTGAGTACATTGCAACATGTTCAACCTGTAGCAAAGCAGTATGGATTCACAAACTATTGGCAGTATTGCTGAGATAGATGCAATGGATATTTATTGTGACAACCAAAGTTGCATAAAGCTAACAGAGAACCTGGAATTTCATAAAGTTTGGGATATGGTGTAGAGAGGATCCATCAAGCTCTAGTATGTTCCTAGAGAGGAACATGTTGTTGATGTGGTGACTAAGCCTCTGTCTTGTGTAAAGTTTGAACACTTTCGAGACAAACTTGGTGTAGTTCAAAAGGACCTCCCTAGAAAGAGGGAGTGGTGATGAGAATTATTATTGATGATGATATGCCAGTGATGGAAATACAAAAAATGATTGTGTGCCTACACATGTTGATGAGATATGACATTTATTTGTGGAAGATAGTATCCTCTCTTGAGGATGGTCTTGCGGACAAGAACACTCTCTCTTGTTGAGAGTGGGCCTAGCCCTTATCGGCTGAGGATGGTCCTGCAGACGATAATACTTTCTTTTGGAGAGTGATCCTACATTCACTTGTAGGATGGTATCATAGAAAAGAACACTCTCTTGAGAGTTTTCCTAGCACTGAAAGGCTTAGGATGATCTACGATGATAATGCTCTCTTCTAGAGAGTGATCCTACATTCACTTGTAGGATGATGTCATAGACAAGAAAAATCTCTTGAGAGTGGTCCTAGCATTGACATGATGAGTGTTAGAATAGTAGAGTCAAGCTAAACTAGTTAACCTATCTAAGCAACCAACAACATATCATAAAAGATAAGAACATGAAAATAAAAGGACATGAGAAAACCGATATACATGGTTCACCCTAATGGGTTACATCCATGGGAAGATAGTCTTCTATTATCTCCAGAATGTCTTCTCCAATCTTACAAGAGAGAAAAGCACAAATACCCCAAATAATATAGATGATGTACAATAGTGTCACTACTACATCAAGAATACATTATATGTAGAGACTCACTTGACCCTATTATATAGTAAGAGATGAGGAGGAATTACTCTCACATATTGCATGTGGGATAATATAATTCTCCAAAATAACATCTCTTAATACAATAGCATGGAAAAATACTCTACACAAGTAAATACACCACCATATAACTATGGGTTAAATGTATTACTCTTTTACATAAGATTGTAGACAAATTTCGACATAATACAAAGACATTATTACCTTCCAAGGAATATAATATATTCCAACACTCCCCCTTAATAATTGCTGGGAGAAGGGCCCACACTAACACTAAGTAAGGAAGGAGTCATTACTGCTCCCCCTTGATGACAACTTGCATAAGAACCAAAGATGAAAAAGAAGAACATTTCGGCTGATGGAATTTGACGATGAACAACCGCTTCTCACTGAATCATGAAAGTGCACACGAACCATGTTGTACGATGAAAGACCCAACAATAAAATGCCAAGAACATGTAACGTAATCCAATCGCAAGATGCCCAGATCACCATAAGAATCATCACAAAAATACATGATAGCTAAAGAACTTTGATATAACATCCACACCAGTGTACAGATACCTTCTGACGACCGATACAACAGAACATGTGGCTAAGAACACCACAAAAATGTACAAAAAAAACCAGATGGCCAATACACATGTGGATAACAGACATTCTTCCAATTAGGGTGCAATATAAATATATGTAGAAGACCTTAAACATCGAAGAAACAAGACCCCAATGGTCTATACATTGAAAATGATATCATACAGATGAACATCATGACTTTAACAGTAGAAGGTGGTGCTTCATTACTTCTGGAATAAGGTGAAAGCCTAAACATAGAAATTATCTGTGACAAGATCTTTCAAGATTAAAGCATATAAAGATCATAAAACAAAATTGCTCATACAGAAATGAAAATGCTTATATACCAAAGGTTAGAAAACATCATATAAAGGAATGGCAACATAATATGATCAAATAAAAGATTAACTTGCTCATTAAGGATAATGAAGTTACTTTTACACATAAAGTGTCATCCACAACATATAAATAGTGAGCCAAAGATTTCACTTAAATATATGAAAATTTAGTCATCAAGCAACTAATTTGAAGCATAGGTGCATTTCTTATTAGTATGAGGTTAATATGCAAGAGATGAATGCCCTGAAAATGTCAATGCTTCCATATAAGAACGTTAGAGACAAGTAGGAACAAGATAACCTCTGCAATCATAAGAATATAAATCTCATTGCAACAAGAACAAGGTGCTCATGATAAATAGTTCAAGATTTAAAGATTACTCAAAGCCATATAAATATTGAGTAAAAGATGATTGAAATAAACATGACATGAGATATAGATAAATCAAAATGTTTAATATGATCAACATATAGCAAATTATGATCAACCCATTATATTACTTATAAAAAATTATGAAATGACAAGTCATTTATGGTCTTAATCATGGGTTCATTTCTTGTTAACACTATGTAAATATGCAAGAGATGAAATGCCCTAGAAATGTCAATGCTTCCATATTGGAATGTTAGAGACAAATAGCACATGAACTAGATACAATCTCTACAATACATGAAAAAAACTATATCCTAATTAAATAACTTATGACAAGCAAAAAAAATATGATATCAAATAGATTAAAAAAATGATTTTACTTACGAATTCAATTACCAAGAGCATATAATGATCATAAGGATATTACTTATAAAATGATGAAAATGTTTTTACACAAAGGTTAGCAATAACATATAAATAAAGTAAATAATGATCACTAGATAACACATATGAGATTGTTCTTATAAAATTGTTTTTATAAGCAAAACAAAGAAAAGAACAAATTAATTATTAAGTATATTTAAAAAATATTAAGCATTAGATGGTTTATAGCTATCATCATGACAAAATACTAGAGATCCATGTCATTAAAAGATGTCAATATTTCCATATAGAAATGTGAGACAAATATATAGTAAGGACAAGAAATAATATCTTAATAAACATGATTAGAAGCAAAACCTAAATGCAAAAAATGAATAACAGAAAACTTAAATACTTTACCGTACTAATCTGAATCTGCAAAAAACATAGTTAGAAAAACAGTAAAGGAAAGAGAAATGTTTACTTAAAACCATTTGAAAAAAGTGCTTAGAAAAGCCTAGTTTTCTGTTCTTGTTGCAAGGGTGGATCCAGAATGGCATTTCCAATTCCAAAAATAGGTTATAATAAAAATTCCGGTAAAAACTGACCAAGTTACAACCCTTTTTTATAACTACATTTTTTATTACCGAAAGTAAGCCCAAAAATACCTAGTTTTCTGTTTTGTTCACATTGGTGGATCCAGAATCGCTGTTCCAATTCCAAAAACAGGTTTTAATAAAAAGAATAGTAAAAAATGACCAAGTTATGGCCCTTTTGTATAACTGTTGTTTTTATTACTGAAAGGAAGCCCATAAATACCCAGTTTTATGTTCTGAACACGTGGGTGGATCTGGAATGTCGTTTCCAATTCCAAAAATAGGTTATAATAAAAATTATGGTAAAAACCGACCAAGTTACGCCCTTTTTATAACTGTTGTTTTTATAATCGAAAGAAATATCTCCTTGAGGAGAGCCCCGAAATCATGTAGATCTATAGAAAAAAACATCAAGAAACCCTTGAAAAAATTATGCAAAAATCTTACACAATAAGTTAGGGTTAGGGTAAAAAAGAAAAAATGCAAAAATATGCCCGGATCTGAAGAGAATCCTAATGGCTACCAGATAGAAAGCAAATCTACAACAAAAATGACAATGCCCAAATGATAATCATTATTGATTGAAAGCTATAGAAGGTAATATATCATAGCAATTTTCTCTAATACCATGTTAGAATAGTAGAGTCAAGCTAAACTAGTTAACCTATCTAAGCAACCAACAACATATCATAAAAGATAAGAACAAGAAAAAAAAGGACAAGAGAACATCGATATATGTGGTTCACCCTAATGGGTTACATCCATGGGAAGGTAGTCTTCTATTATCTCCAGAATGTCTTCTCTAATCTTACAAGAGAGAAAATCACAAATACCCCAAAGAATATAGATGATGTCATAATAGTACCACTACTACATCAAGAATACATTATATGTAGAGACTCACTTGACCCTATTATATAGTAAGAGATGATGAGAGATTACTCTCACATATTGCATATGGGATAATATAATTCTCCAAAATAACATCTCTTAATACAATAGCATGGACAAATACTCTACACAAGTAAACACACCACCATATAACTATGGGTTAAATGTATTACTCTTTTACATAAGATTGTAGACAACTTCCGACATAATACAAAGACATTATTACCTTCCAAGGAATATAATATATTCTAACAATGAGGATGATCTACGATGATAGTACTCTCATATGTTGAGTGGTCCTGAATTCAGTTGTGAATAAGATTTGCATTCAGTTGCAGAAAACAGTATCCTCTCTAAGGATGGCCCCGTGGACAAGAACACTCTCTTTTTTAGAGTGTTCCTAGCACTACATGCTAAGGATGGTCCTACGGATGATAGTACTATCATATGTTGAGTGGTCATGTATTTAGTTGCGGATGAGATCTGCATTTAGTTGCAGATAACGGTATCCTCTCTGAGGATGGTCCCATACACAAGAACACTCCCTTGAGAGTGGTCCTAGCATTGACAGGTTAAGGATGGTCTACAATGATAGTACTCTCTTATGGAGAGTGGTCCTGCATTAACTTGCGGACGAGTTCCTACATTCACTTGCAGATGATGATGTTCTAGCATTTAATTATGATGTCGGTGATTTAGCTCAGTATTTATATACCAATAGTGCAGGTGTGCTCGAGATGATGGAAGATGTGATGATGCTCGAGATGATACCAGAGATGATGATGCTCAAAATGATACCAGAGATGATGATGCCCGAGATGATGCCAAATATGATGATGCTCGAGATGAGGCAAAGGATGATGATGCTCGAGATGTCTGTGATGATGATGTTCCATGGATGATGATGATGTTGATATAATTGTGAAAACTTCCTATGACACATAGATTCACTAGTCAGTTGTACAGACGTGTTGTTATATTGTAGAATGAATTCCTTGTTAATAGGGAGTGTTAAAGAAATCTAACTACATAAGATATTCTATTATGTATTATTATTGTTATTACCCCTTCCAGAGATGTTGTTCATCCGATTAGGGATGTTGTTGATGTATTTGGTCATGAAAAGTATTGAGGTAAAACCTCCATTATAATTCAGGTCAGCAGTACCCACTAAAGTATTATTAAAATGTATTTTGAGTCTTACAAGGCAAGTCAGCCCTATCAACAAGGAGAGGTCAGGCCAGTTGGGTTATTAGGCCTCTCAGTTGATCTATATAAATAGGATAGGCACCTCCTTCATTAGAACAAGCATAAAAAGCAGCATAGCTTAGTAGTCGCGCTAGAGAGAGAAAGAGTAGTCCATTTGTGAGAGAGGAGGTAGTCCAATATTATTATTTGGGTCTAACACTGTACTTGGTTGAATTCTATATCGAGGAAGTTTTGCTGGTTTTTCTTTCCCGCAAGGGTTTCCTAGGATAAATCTCTATGTTCTTTTGTGTGGTTGTGCTTGTCTTTCTTTCAATGATCCTTTTGTATATTGTTATGATGTTATGATACTAAATGTTTTTAGATATTGTATAACCATTTAAATCTTAACATTAATCAAGGGAGCACCATTGTATTTTGAGGGAGCGATGAGATGGAGAACCCCAATATTCTAACAATATTCCTTTGAGTGATGGGAGGGGTGTTGAAGAAAAAAATACGAGATTTATCTAAATTAATTGTTGCCCCCGAAGAATTTGAAAAGATGTTGAGAATATTATGCAAAGCGTGGGATTCTTGGACTGAAGGATGGATAAGTAGAAAGTTGTCATCCACAAACTATTGATGGGACATAGGAGAATTATTATGGAGGCTCAACCTTTTTAAAGTTCCAGATGAGGAGGAATTTTAGAGCATACAATCGAGACCTTCATCCATGAGAATAAATAGGAAGGGGGAGAGAGGGTCTCCCTAACATATTCCTCTAGAAGGAGAAACAAAGAAAGTAGAAGATAGTAAATATAGGATCCATCTGGTCCATGAAGGACAGAAACCGAAGGCTAGGAGTATCTATTCAATATACTCTCAACTTAGCCTGTCGAAATAGTTTGAGAGGTACAACTTTAATAACATGCCAGGTTATTTTGGTGGTTTTTAGGGAGTGGATGAACTCATGAGATAACATAATGTTGTCAAGTATTTGTCTTCCTTCCACGTAACTGATTTGCTCTGAATAAATGAGAAAAGGGAGAAGGGGATTTAGCCAATTTGCGATGACCTTTGTGATAATTTTATACACCATGTTACAAAGAGCTATAGACTTGTACTTACTTCGAGAGGAAACATTCTCTTCTTTTGGAATTAAGGTGAGAAAGGTGGCTTTAAAAGTTGGCAGCACCCTTTGTGTCCAACAAGATTCTTCCAAAATCTCCCATATGTCATGTTTTAAAACATCCCAAAAAATAATGAAATAAGTTTACAATAAATCCATCTATCCCAAGTTCCTTACCTTCATTCATTTGATTAACGACTACTTCCACTTCCTGCAGAGAGATAGGGCACATTAAAGGGTCATTGTGATCCATTGTAACAATATGAGGGATGTTATTGGTAACATGACATATGGCTTCTTCTCGAGCATAATTATCCTCAAATAAGAGATATTTGTAGAAGGACATTAATTCTTTTTTAATGCCCTCATGTGCTTCTATCCTAGAGGCATCATCTTTCTCGAGGCAAGTTATTTTGTTATGCATTCTGTGTTGTATGGTAGAGTAGTGAAATAAGGTTGTGTTATGATCCCCTTTTTTTAGCTATGAAATTATTGATTTCTTCTTCCAAAGAATTTCCTCTTGCTGGCATCTATCCTCAATTTGAGATTGGATCTCCTCTTCTCTTTCAGTCTTCTCCTCCATGTGGCCATCCTTGATCATATGCTATTGAAGAATTTCTATTTCTTGTTCCAAATTAGTTTTGGCAGTAAAGATGTTACCAAAGGTGAATTTGTTCCAACTTTTCAAATGTTTCTTTAGAATCTTGGGTTTTTGTGGGATCATGTGCATTTTGGAGAATCCTACAACATGAATGAAGTCCACCAGTTTCTAATCATTGTCATGAAATTTGGACGTGACAACCAGATCTTTTCAAATCGGAAAGGTATTTGGTGCATATCGTCACCTTGATGCTAACACATGTAGATATGCCAATGATCAGATCCAGAAGTTGGGCGGATGATGGCTGTGAGTTCTCCTCCCATCATGGCTATATTTTCTGATACTATAAATCTATCTAATCTGGAGGAAATTCGAGATAGCCCACCTTGACGATTATTCCATGTGTAAATTCCATTGGTTGTTTCCAGATATACGATTTCATTGTTTTCAATGAATTCCTTGAAGCATATATCTTCTTGAGTGAGAGAAAAACACCCATCTTTATTTTCTTGGAGGGAGGTAATTAGATTGAAGTCCCCTCCCACAATCCACGATTACCAGGGTTGATCTTGCTTGCACGAGTCCAAAAAATTTAGGAATTTATTTTTTTGTTTTGTAGTTTGGGGGCCATAGGCATTGGTGATATGGCCATTCGTATTGGTTCCTATGAGATGGAAGGAATGTTGAGATGGTGTTTTTGGTAGCCAAAATATCATAGAGGGTTATCTTGGTAGGGTTCCATACTATTGCAAGGACTCTTAATGCACTGAATACATCCAATAAGATTGATTTACTAACTCTCCATAAATAAGACATCAGAGCTTCTAGATTGTTGTTGTTGCTTTTTGTTTTTTGAATCATGATCATTGTGGGTTTTTCCCGAAGAAGCTTTATGCACAACAACTTATGCTTGCTTGGGCCATTGATAACCATGACATTCCATGATATAACTTTCATTGTGAAAAACAAGGATTGTAGGGGAAGAACTCTGAAAGGTAGGCATATTACCATGATTCAACTAACCTGGTTTCCAAAATGGTGATTCGTTGCAGATATGTCTTGCGCCCTCACTTTTTTGTGTCTCTAGGGGATTTTTTGGGATATTTTTTAGGGTTGTTCTACTTCTCAAGTTTAACTCGTGCTCTGGATTTGTTTAGGACTTATTTGAGCAAATGGATCTACTTGGGAGAGATTGCATGGAAGGAGTTTTGTTTGCATGCGTCCTCTATGGCCATAATTTCTATATATCCCAGATCTAAATTGCTCATGTCTTCATCCATTATAACATCGAAGTCTTGATTTGAAGTAATTGGTTAGACCTCTTGAGAAGACATTATTGTTGGAATATGATGATCATTTAGGAAATTGTTGCTTGGATATTGAGCTGACTCACTTCCTTGATCTTGCTTGGATTCCTAGTGTTGCCTCTTGGGGGCTGGTTGATCTTCTGCATTTGTATTATAAGTTTCCTTAGGTTGATTTGCTAGAACATCGACTCTATTACTTGTTGGTGGGACTAAGGATTTGCTAGTTGATTGGGTCTTTCAGTTTTGGTGATGCCTATAGGTAATTTTTTTGAAGCCTTCATCATCCATATCTATTGCTTGCTTATGGTCTGCATCAAACTTGTTTTTTGGGAAATCTCTAAAAAGGTGCTCGTGCTTGTGGTATTTTCTACATTGAAAAGGCACATGCTCATAATCCACTTGCTGGATCCATTCTATATCTTCATGCACAATGATAATGGAATATGGAGGGGTTCTTTCTATGTGCATATAGACACAGATCCTAACATATGATGTGTATCTGTTGTTACTTGTTGGCTCTGAAATTTCAACAAAGTTACCCAGAGAATTTTACCAATATCTTTGAGGGTTTCTTCATCCCAATAATCATGAGGAAGGGAGTAAAAATTGATCCAAATAGATGCCCATCTAAAGTCCTCTTTATCCGGGTTGAATTGCTCAATCCAGCTCCTGAGATACAATATTTCCAAGTTGAATAAGTAGGGCCCTCCCTCTAGAATTTTGTCTCTATCGTCTAACCTGGAGAACATGATGGTGAAAAATCCTTTAGAGCTGAGATGAAGGTCAAAGTGATCCGTTGGATTCCATTTGACTACCATCCAACTCAAGAGAGTTTTTTCGGTTGGTCAAATCCCAATAAATATGCCAATGAGAGTATATTCCTTCATGAAATCGATCCTGGCATTAGTTTTCTCTGGAGGAAATTTGATTTGTGCTCTTTCTTCCGATTTTTCTATGCATGTTCTGGTTTTGGCTTTATCATGATAAACTACTCCCTTGGGAGGTTCAGTAGTGGCCTCCTAATCCAAATCTTCCACAGGGATGTCTTTTGATTTTTCGTCATGCATGGGTGCTTTATGCTTAGCTGCCATGGATTTCAGAGAGTTTTTGTACTATTTGGAGCCCCCCCCGACCCCTCCACTAGAGGAGGCTATAGGCGACCTTAGATATGGCTTTCAGAAGGATAAAGATTAGAGCAGTGGATGGTTGTGGTAGGATTCACGAGCATGTAGAGTAGGGGATGGTCGCAAAGAGAAGCGAGAATTGTGGAGCTACACTTAACATCGCCATCATTTAGGAGGATGACACTTCCATTCATAAATATTATTAATATCAATGTTAGTATTAAAAAATATTAATGTTTATTAACACCAATATTAATGTTAGTACTAATGTTATTATTGATGCTCTTAATGTAACATTATGTTGTTAATGCTATTTAATATTGTTGTGTTATTATTATATTACACAACTATATTAGTTATGTGGCTAAATAGAGGCTGGCATAAATACACCTTGGCTTGGTTAAACCATTGGGGGCCCTTAACAAGAATGTCACTTTGCAAAATATCAATAACATTAAAAATATTATTATATCTAAGTCTAAAGAGAAAATGTAGGGCAAAAATGTTTTAGAGGTTAAAAGGAAATTAAGATACTATATGGAGGTCATTAATCCTAATCTAGAAGATACAAAAATATCTCTCTATTTAACTAGCTCAAAGAATAAAACTAATATTGTCAAAATAAGAACGAACTCTCGTGAGCTGCATAATGAAACAAGGCATTGGACAATTTCTAAAAGACCTTGGAAGGAAAGGATTTGTTGTTTACGTGAGACTAAGAATGTTGAGGATGAAAGCCACTTTCTCTTAGAGTGCCTTGTGTACACCCACATTTAATTGCAGTTTCATGATCTTTAGTATAATAATAACCTCTCTAATCTCCTAACTTGTTAAGGTTATAGTGACCTTGGTACGCTTGTTTCGAATATTTTTGAGCATATAAATACATTTTTATAGCAAAACAAGCAATTTATGTATTCTTAATATCCAATACACTAAAGTTGGTCTCAATGAATGTTAATTGTCTTCATCATCATCATATACTTGTTGAAGAAAAAGTATTACATAATTATTTATCGATCAACTTGGTACGCTTGTTTCGAATATTTTTAAACATATAAATAAAATTTTATAGCAAAACAAACAATATATTTATTCTTAAGATCCATTACACTAAAGTTAGTCTCAATGAATGTTAATAGTCGTCTTCTTCTTCATCATCATATACTTGTTGAAGAAAAAGTATTATATAATTATTTATCAATAAACTTTATTTTAATTTTTTTATTAAAATTTTATTGTTATTAATATTTAACATTATAAATTAAATAATAATTATTTTTAATTATATTTAAAAATAAACATTTCATTAATTGAATGTGTGACAAAACTCTGACATAAAAAATTTCATGTTATTCTCGTGAAAGTTTATAAAAATAAATAAAATAAAAAATTCATTTCCATCATTGTAACTTATTTGGCTCATCATACTATCCTATTCGTTCCTCATGCTCCATGGCGGGTTTTAATAATAGATGACATCACTTTAATTAATCGCCAAGACGATTTCTTGGTTGACAAATAAGGTGCCTATAAGTTACGACTCACGAGCACAATTGGCTATGAATACTAGCTTGGATTTTTTAATTATTTTCTTAAACTAGTTTAATTACTTCATTTTTAATGTCATTGCTGATACTTTTATTATAAAAAATGGTTGTTGTTGTTGTTTTTAGTCGAAAAAAGCAGTTCCTTAGTATTTAATTGAATTAAAAGAACCTTTTACATCTTTAGTCAGTGCTGTAAAACCCCAAGGGTCAGCAAGAAAACAGGTAACAATCTCAGTACCAAGCATACATACATCATAAACAAAAACAGAACAAGCAGAAAATCAGAGTTACCCAAAGCACCTGGGTATCAATACATAATATCCCTCTCATAAGAGAGCTGAATATATCAGTCATCTATGTCCCTAGAGAAAATAACAAGAGCCCAAAAATCTGATCCAAGCAAGGAGAGTGACTCTTGTATATCCTGTAGTAGCTTGCTCAAGAAAACCTGATAATAGCTCAATGAATCCGAGAGATAAAACTGTAATAGAATGAGCATATTCTAAAAAAGCTGTGATGAGTCAACCCCAATAATCTCATTTCCAAATGATTCAGTAAGTAAGAGATGGCCTGGAGCCAAGTGCAACCCTTCCTTGGATAAGATGTCTGCCCTCTTGTTATGTTCCCTATAGACATGACTGAAATCCACCCAAGTAAAAGAGGACATGAGAATTTTGGTGTTGTAGCACCAAGCCTCAAGATTCACCATGTCCAGGGTGGATTCATTTTTTTCCGAGTTTATAATCATAGAGGAGTCGCCAAAGATATGTAGGTAAGGCAACCCAATATCCTTGGCGACCCGTAGTGATGCCCAGAGTGCTAAGAGTTCAGCTCTAGTATAAGTGCAGCTGCCACATCCAAGTTTGAAAGCTAGAAGGTGATGTTCATTCAACCAAAGACAAAAACCCGCTTCACCTATATTATTTGTTGCTGCACCATCAAAAAAGATCATAGGAAAAACTGAAGTAGGAGGCTTCCCAATGTTCCTAATATTATGCCTGTGCTTCAGAAGAGGCTTATAAGTATTTACCTCATAAAAAATAATATGTAAAAGGCCAGCCATGACAGGTTTCTGGTCATCAAACAACTTACGGTTCCTGGCCTTCCAAATATTCCACATAAGGAAAAGGGGTAGATACAGTAAAGAACCACTTTTGGATACCCAAATGGAGAGATTTTCCATAAGAGTAGGGGCAGTCCATAAAATGTTCACATCAAATAAACAGTTGAGCCCCAAGATCACCTTTTTCAGGAAAAGAGAGCTAACAAATAGGTGATCAACTGATTATGCATCCTCATTGCAGAGGCAACACCTATTAGGACCGAGCCATCCTTTATTGCACAAATTATCCCAAGTGTTAATTTTCATATTGCAAGTGAGCCAAACAAAACACTTAATCTTAAGGGGAATATTAAAGTACCAAATCTTCATCATAATGTCATTTTCCTTTACAGTCCTGTGATTGGAGACAATAAGATCGTAAGATTTCTTTACTGACACCTTACCCATTTGCTCATCATACATCCATAACAGCTTGTCCTCAGTATGTCCAATCCTTATGCCCCCATGAGTCATACCTTTAACATAGGAGGACCATTGAGCAGCCCAATCACCCCCCAAAAGCAGGTCTGAGGCAGAGTACCAAACAGGTCCATCAGTACCACAAACATCCAAGTTTTGAGCCTGAGCAAGATATGTAATCCCCATATCAGTGAGATATTCTCTGAGCTCCTCAGAAAGATAATACAGTGAGTTATGCCCAACAATGGGGTCAATGCCCACTTTGATCTTTAATCCATTACCCACCTTCCATCCTAGCTGGCAGGTAAGCAAGATATGTAATCCCTAGATCAGTGAGATATTCTTTGAGCTCCTTAGAAATATAATACAGCGAGTTATGCCCAGCAATGGGGTCAATGCCCACTTTGATCTTTAATCCATTACCCACCTTCCATCCTAGCTGGCAGGTAATCCACTCAAATATCCTTATAAACTCATTCCAAAAGTATGAAGTACCAATTATAAAGAAAGTCTGGCCACGTATCCAGTCTTCAAGGGGTCTGTTCTTTAAGTATTTATGGGCAATAATCCTGCTCCAGATCCCAGTACCAATAAGTAGTTGCCACATACTCTTAAGTCTCAGAGAAATACCAAACCATTCGAGATTCTTGATATCCCAACCACCGAATTCAATAGGTAAGGAAAGAGTTTCCCAGTTTACCAGATGAGGATTATGATGTCCTTTTGAGTTTCCCCAGAGAAAGGAGAAAATAAGTTTGCGCAGTACATTCAGTATGGATTTAGGGCATCTAGCCAATGCAAACCAATAGACAGCCAACCCTGTTAGCATAGCTTTAATGAGGACCACTTTGCCACCAAGTGAAAGATACCTGTAGGTCCAGTTATGGATTTTCCTTTCAAATAATTTGATCATCCATCTCCAATCCGAGGTGTGGTACCCCAAAGGTTTAAGATGATAGCCCAAGTACTTAAAGCCCACAGTAAGGGGATCCATCCTGAAAGGGAACAACTCTGCTATTTGTTCCCTGATATCAGTATCCACATTCTGATAGAGGAAAGATGATTTTAATGAGCTAACAGACATCCCTGATGCTGAACAAAATAAATCAAGTGCACCTTTATAAGCACTCCATTCTTCAACAGTACCAACACCAATTAGAATAACATCATCTACGAAGAGCAAGTGAGTTAATGACAGATGAGGAGAGTACTGATAGCCCTTTATCAATCCTTTGTGCCATGCATCCATAATAATGCGACTGAGGCTATCCATAATCAAAATGAATAAGAGGGGAGACAAGGGGCAACCTTGGCGTAACCCCCTAGAGGCAGGAAATTTTTTTGAGGGCGATCCATTTACTAATACATCATAACAGGAGCTCGTGACACAACCCATAATCCAATTGACACCCATAAGAGGGATACCTATCTGAATGAGCAGCAATCTAATGAAGGTCCAGTTGGCTCTATCAAAGGCTTTAACCAGGTCCAATTTTAAAACCAAGACATTGGAATTCTTAGTCTCAATAGAATGTAGTAATTCCTGGGTAATACCAATCGGTTCAGTAATCTATCTATCCTTGAGAAAACCAAATTGATGGGCTGACAGAGAACGGTTTAAGATAAGATTAAGTCTGATGGTAGCAAGCTTAGATATAACCTTGTAGACCAGGTTACATAAAGAAATCGGATTGAAATCAGCAAAGGTCAAAGGCTTTTCACATTTAGGTATCAGGGTCAAAAAGGTAGAATTAAGGGCACCCGTAACTTTACCATGTAATCTGGCCTGCTCCACAGCCAGAACCAAATCCTCCCCCACCAAATCAAAAAAGGCCAAAAAGAACTCAACTGGCCACCCATCAGGTCCAGGACTCTTATCCTTCTTAAACTCCTTAAGCACAGCTTCAACTTCCCGGCCCGATATGGGCTTAAGAAAACAATCAATATCTTCATCAGTGGTCATGTGCGGAAAGAGTCTGACAACTTTAAGTTGATCAGCAATATTTGAGGACTTGTCATCACTATAAAGGTCACTAAAGTGTTTTTTTCCGAGAAGCTTAAGTGCCAGGTCCTCGGAAATAGAGTTTCCATCCTGGTCATCAAGGGACTGAATGGTATTAGTATTCCTTCTGGCAGATACAAAAGAGTGAAAGAAATCTCGTATTTGCATCCCCCTCTTTTAACCACTGTACCCTACTCTTCAACCTCTGAGTGGTGATCTCATGGGCCCAATATTTATCCTTCCTTTCCTGAAGAGTTTTCCACTTTTCAACATTTGGAGCCGATATAATACCAGAGTCTTCCAGTAATAAATCCGAAGTGCCTTCATTTATATCCAGAAACTGCTGCTTCCTTTCAAGATTCTTCACCCTTTCCCAGTCCTTCATGGATCCTTTAAGTCTATGCAGCTTAAAGGTGAGTACATCCATATGGAAATAGTCATTCAGATCCAGAGGAGCCTTTTAAGAGGAAAAGACCAAATGAGCAAAGTCCTCCTCCAATAGCCAAGCTCTATTAAATTTGAAAGGCCTACAAAGAGTGCAGCTTTTCGGGCCCCATTCCAAACAAATTGGGTAGTGATCTGATACATCAGATGGAGTAGCCCAAGTCCTATAGAAGGAAAAACTAGGGAGGAGAGACTCGGAAAGCAAGAACCTATCCAACCTTTTGCTTATACCAGCAGCCCCCGAGCGCCCATTTCTCCAGGTAGGGGTAGATGGATACATAGAAAGATCAACCAACTTATTTCCAGAGATAAGCTGGGAGAAGAAAGAAGCCAAGGGATCCAACCTAGCTTAAGTCCCCAGACTTCAGCAGATGATAAAGTGAAGTTGAGATCCCCTGCCAGTAGTAAATTAGGCTGTCCCAAGAGCCATCCAGACACCAAATTGTTCCAAAAGGTAGTTCTTTGAATATAGGGACCATAGCAGTTTATAACAGTTAAAGTCTCAGCCAGACCTTTAAATTTTGCTTTAATCACAATACCAGCCAGAGAAGAAAAAGCCTTACAACAGACCAAGTGAGGGTCCCAACCAGCAAGCAGTCCACCAGAGAGACCGGAAGCATTAGAAGCACAGAATTCCCAACCAGGCTTAAGTTTGGAGAACAGATAAAGAGCTTGAGCATGACAACACATCGTCTGTTGTAATAGAATCATATCAGGTCTAAGGTCAGATAATAAACAACCAAGGGATTTTTGTTTGGCTAACCCCCCAAACCCATGAATATTCATGGATAAAATTTCATGGAGTGGGGGACTCCACAGGTGTGCTTGCTCTAAGTACCTGAGAGGAAACATGAGAGGAAAGAGAGTGTTTGGCCACCTGCTTCAAACAATTCGAGAGAGGGGTGTAAGTCCCTGGGTCCCCAGTTTCTTCCCGTGGAGGCTTCTTAGATTTTCTGATGGTCACATTCTTAAACTGGATAGAATCCAAAGGTAAGGTGGAGGGAGATAAAGGAGTCTTGTCCGAGAATATTGCGAGGGCTGTAAGGAGAGAAGGGTCCTGGAAGGCTGGAGCTTCAGGTGGACTAAAAGAAGTGGTTAAAGGTAAAGGCACAGAGCAGCCATCAGGAGAAGAAGGGGAGGTAGAAGAGGACAGTCCAGAAGAGCTCAAAGGGAGAGAGGGATAGTGTTCGAGGGTAAGGGGGGGAGGGCCAACAGCATCAGCCTGCTCAGAAGATGAGTCCAGAGATGAAGAGACCAAGTTCTCCACAGGTTCTACTCGGGAATGAAGAGCAACAACTTCCATATCTTCAATGTACATCAGCTGACATTTCGAGAGGTCATCAAAGGTGGAAGGAGAAGACGAAGTATAAATAAGATCAGTAGAGTCCTCCAGGGGAACAGTAGGATGGGAACAAGTTTCAGGATGGGGTAGATCAAGAACAGGTAATAAATTAAAACCACTCTTGATAGGTAGACCAGTACGGAGACTATGGCAGGTATTCCAGAGATGTCCCGTTTCATGACAATAGTTACACCTGAACGACATATGCAGATAATCCAATCTCTGGGTGATAACAATGTCACCACACACAATATCAGTTTCAGATATAAGACCCTTGGTAATATCCACTTCAACTAGTACCTTTGCCAATCTTTTATCATAAATAAGATGGAAGTCTCTCTCAAGGGCAACAAATCGACCGAGAAGGTTAGCCAGATCAATAAGGACATCCTTATTCCAGAGAGGAAAGGGTAAAGAAGGTAACAAGACCCAGAGATGTCTAATAGTTACTCTTTCAGTTAGAGGGTCAAAACCCGAGTGCCACTTCTTCAGAACTAAAGAACCATCAAGTACCGACCAAAGTTTATCCAGAATAAGGGAAGCATCAGACTCTTCTGTGAAGACAAAAACCAGCCATCTATTTGCCAGTAGACTAATCGAGGGTACATAATGAATGAGAGGTTTCCAGTGTAAGGTTTCCCAATCAACCCAACCCTCTTTTGACATGGAGCAATACTCCAGCTTACTGATCAGCGCCCTACGGCATAGGGTTTCTACCTTGTCCATATATACGTCATGCCTTTCGTCGTGCTGTATTGTGTAGCCGTCCCTTCCCAGGGTGTGTAGTCTTACTACAAATAGTCGGTCCCTCCATATCCCAAAGGAGAGGGATAAAAGCAAAAGTCTTACAAAGGTAGCAGCAAAAGGAGCGGCCCAAAACAGTAGGGTTTACCAATACTCGTGACCACACCCGAGTCAACCCCAATCATGGGTGGATAAAAAAAAAATGCAGGAGTGGATCAATAAGCCCAATCAGGCATGGATCAAAGCTGGCAACCGAAATACTCCACGGGATAAATAAATAACACCCAGAGAGAAAGACAGCAACAAATATCCAAACCACGGCCCAAAATAATTTGTTAGCCGAGATAAACAACCCCAGACCCCACACCAAAGGTAGAACAAAAAAAAAACCACTGAAAGTATAGATGGTCAAACCCGTGAGCGTGAGGGTCAAATACCAGACAACCCACCAACTAGGGTACAAACCCTACCACATATAAAAGAACAGACAAGAAGAGAGAAAAAAAAATCCCTACCACATATCGAAGGGCTTCTTGCACTTGTATCACATTGTCTACCAGATGCCTACCTTAAACAAACCCCCCTGAAGAGGAGAGATTAAATTTTCCCAGCAAGGGATTAAGTCTGTTGGTTAAGATTTTGGCAAGAAGTTTATAAGAAGCGCTGCAAAGCAAGATAGGCCGAAACCTATCAAAATATGTTGGATTAAGTTCCTTAGGAATTAAAGCTAGGAAATTAGAATTAGTACACCCTCCCACTTTGGATTTTTTAAGAAAGGCTGAAATCATGAGGAAAATATCTGGTTTTACTAATGAATAGATAAACCATCCGTCCTGAGGGCTTTATCTGGCTCCATAGCCCATATAACGTCCACTATTTCTTTTTTCTGAGAATGGTTTCAATAATCCCACATTTAACTCAACAGTTACTAAAGAAGGAATGTTAGATAAAAAAATCAGCATTCACTGCATTATCTGAGACCCATCTTCTGTAAGCAATTGTTGAAAATGCAAATGGGAATCCTACTGAATTTTTGAGTTCCCTTTAATAGCTTCACCCTCACTGGTATATATTTCTGAAATGTGGTTGCGAGAAAGTTTAGCTTAGCATTGTCTGTGGAAGAAGGAATTTTTTTTATCTCCGTCTTGCAACCAAAGACTATGAGACTTGAGATGCAGATACTCTTATTCCTAGCGAAAAGAAAGGAAAGAATTTGTTTAAGCAGATTGCTCCCTATCCAATTGAGGTTTAGTAATTTTAGATTCCTCCAGAATTAACTGAATTTATGCTAAAGCATGCATAATTTCTTGTCTGCTGCTCATTGGAGTCATGAGAGGTTTTTTTAACCCAAATTTTCAATGCATAATTAGTTTTCTTGAGTTTCTGTTCCCATACATAGCTGGAAGATCCATCAATGAATTGAGACTAGGCTTGAGTCACGGTTTCTCAAATTCCTTCACACTCGATCCATAGAGGACTGAATCAAAATGGAATAGGTCCTAAATATTCCTCTTCTTCAAACAACAAAGAGATGGGATGATGATCATAAGTTAACTTCGGAAGGATTTTGGAAGAAATTAGAAATTTCCCCTCCAACAAAGAGCTTTGGACCAAAAATCGAGCTAGACGAGCAAGAATGTTGGCATCCCCAACTTTGTTATTGGTCCAAGACCTTTCTTGGGTTTGAAATCAAGAAGGTCCCAAGAATGAATCAAAGACTCCACAAACTCCTGAAGAGGATATTTGCCCCGAACACCTCCTTTTTTCTCATTAGGGTCTAAAATAATATTGATATCCCCTGCCAAAATAATATTTCTGAGAGTGTGTCACTTCCATAAAATGTAACAGAGAATTCCAACAGTCCTTTTTCTCAAAAATATTTATTGGGACACAAAACGTTAAAGAGGGCTATTGAAATCTTACTTGATGGGGAACCAAACGAGGATTTTAGAATAAACTTATCCTCAAACCATAAGGTTGCTAGGCCCCCTAAAGTGCCCCATGCACTAACTGCCATGCCAACATTCTTTTTTCACTTTGATTTGATTAAGAATAATAACACTACCTCTTCAATCTTTGTCTCTTGAAGTAAGAGCATGTCTATAAGTTCCATTCTCAATAGATCTTTCACTACTTTTTCTTTCTTGGGATTTCCCAATCCCCTACAATTCCATGAGGCGATCTGCATTATTTACCTATGTAAGAGGGAGTTGGCCCTCCCTTTGGGGTTCTATTATGTTTGCTTCTGCCTATAGACATCTCATTTGTGGCCTGACTACCTTACATCTTTAATCACTCAGCTTCTTCTTCTCTGATATCCTTTCGAGACTTCCTACCTGCATTTTTAGTGATTTTCTCAATAGAATCTTCATTCGAGGAACTAGAAGTATCGACCAACTTCTTCTTAATAATTTCTGCATAGGAGGGAGAAGATATGGCACCTGGAGGAGATTTGTGAATTTCCTATAAGTTTGAATCAACAAAAGGAATTTCAAAAAGAATAGGTCAAGATTGTTCTTGTGACACGATATTTACTTCACCTTCATTTATGAGCTCATCTGAATGCTGCACTTCACCCTTTTCAAGAATAGGAGAAATCTGATCATCAAAGGGGCACAAGACGACGAAAGGATTTGATGAAGCTGAAACTTTTTCCATAGCTTGAGTTTTAGAAATATTCTTCTTAATAGGAATGACTCCATTCCCTATATTTCCTCCTTTTCCTTTCGTTCTAGTATCTTGTTTGGAGTGCCTCCTTTCTGAACATGAATCCATTGATCAACCTTCTCTTTTACAATTTCTTCTTCTGATTTTTTCTTGCAATTTTGAGCAAAGTGGCCATATCCATGGAAATGGCGGCAATTGAATGGAAGCTTTTCATAATCAAGCTCTTGAATATGTGACCATTCAACAACAATTAACTTGATCGCCTAAGACAACCCAATCTCTAAATCTACTTCAACACAAACTCTTGCACACGAATATTGTTCTTTCCTTTCTGTCCTTTTAATATACTTTCCAAGCTTATTCCCAATGGTTTCCAGAGATTCTGAATTCCAACAATGGAGGGGAAAATGGGGGAGCCTAACCCAAATAGGAATGACTGAAGGAACGTCCTAAGTAGGATCGAAATCAAGAGTCCACCTATTCAAATAGAGCCCTTAAGGACCCATAAAATAGGGGCCATTTCGAAATATGAGATCTTTATCTTCAGCTAAATCAAACATGAATACATAGTAACCTATGCCAACCAAATGATTGCGAATTCCTTCGGTGACTATAGGCCTCTAATTACGTTGCACCCAACCATCGATTTCCTTAGGAGAAGGCCAGAGACCAATGAATTATCTAATAAGACCACGCTCAGATAGGTTCAAAGCAGTCTGGGATGGTCGTTCGACATGCAATTTGATAGATGGAATATCAACTTTCTTCACAAATTGATGCACTAAAGCATTGCCCTTCCTCTTGGCACATGAGGCAACCAATCTTTTGAAGGGAGAAAATTTAGGAGGAAGAGGAGGAGGTGGATCCCCTCCAGAGTCCATGGTTCAGGATGCTCACACAGTTAAAACAAAACTGGAAAGGAACATGAAACCAGTATTTCTTATTCGAAGCAGATAACCAATCCTGGAAAAATTACTCCCTTACGCGCACACAAAACAGGGACAAATCCAACTGTAATCGAGTAGAGGTAGATCAGATCAGGTAAAGAATCCAACTCGCTGACACTAGGCTCGATCCACGTTGTCACCAGTTCAGCAGCGCAATCCTGCAAAGAAAGACAGAACCAGAGACTCCAAAGAGAGCAAACTAAATCCAAAGGCACTTCTCACGGATTCAAAATCCAAGCAATGATCCTCTGACTCCAGATCAGCAGTGGCACTATCCTACAACCAGATCTGCAACAACTCGTAGAATGTCTGTCTCCAAACAACAACAGCTCACAAACCTGAAATAAACCAAGACCTCCAATGAAAGAACCAGAGCCAAAGGCTCTTCTCGGATCAAGAATTCAAAATCTTCTTCAAGCCACACCAAGTCTTATTGCTCAACTTTGGTGATACCCTTCTGGCCCAACAAAATTAATCCATGTATATAAATTCAATTTAATTCATTTAAATCATTATATTTAAATTTGAAAAAAATGTGCACGTGGAAGATTTTTTAACACAAATAAAACAATTAATATTAGATAATATAATGAAAGAAATTAATATTAGATAATATAATGAAAGAAATTAAATATTAAGTAATATGTAGATATATTTAAACATAATTTATTGTCATTAATAAATTAGTTATAAAATCATAATTTAACTCTAAATTAAATCTTCTATGATAAATATTTTGTAATTTATATAAGATAAAATATTTTTATAATTATTATTCTGAATATTATGATTATTATAATGAAACATCAAATGAAAAAATGAATAATTGTGTCGGCCTACTTAATATTCAAATTAAAAAAAATTATAAATGAATATTTATGTTTTTAAATTTTATTTAAAAATTAAAAAAAATTATAGTTTTATATTTTAAGAATTATTATTCACATCTTTATATTAATTATTATTTTTAAAACTAATATACATATTCTCAAGACTAGGTGCAACTCAAGAGAGATTGACATAAATATAACATGACTTGGTTAATCCTTTGGGAGACAAACAAAAATGCAACTTTACAAAGTATCAATAACATTAAAAATACTTTTACATCTAAATTTAAAGAGAAGATGTGGGGCATAAAGGATTTAGAGGTTAAAAGAAAGTTAAGATACTATAAGGAGGTCATTAACCCTAAACTAGAAGACCAAAAGTATCTCTCTATCTTAACTAGCCAAAGAAAAAAACTAATATCGCCACAATAAGAACAAACTTTCATGAGCTTCATAGTGAAACACAGTGGGGGGAAATGATTTTCCATCTCTGCGAGACTAAAAGGGTTGAGGATGAAAGTCACTTTCTCTCATATTGCCATGTGTATGACCACATTCGATCAAAATTTCACAATCTTTATTATAATACTAATCTCTTTACTCTTCTAACTTGTCAAAACTATGGTTCCTTTAGTATACATTTTTTAGCATAAGACTAAAATTTCTTCATCATCATCATCATCATCATCATCATCATCATCATCATCATCATCATCATTTTTTAATATATGAGTGTGATTTAAGAATAAATGTATAAAAAAATAATTAACAATATTTTTCCTCAAAAACATTAACAATATTGCCTCCCATTAGTAATTATCATTTGTCCACCACCACCACCACCACCACCACCACCACCACCACCACCATTTAATATATGAATGTGATTTAAGAATAAATGTATAAAAAATAATTAATATTTTTTTTTCTTTGAATTGTGGAAATATTTTTCCTCAAAAACATTAACAATATTACCTCCCATTAGTAATTATCATTTGTCTTATAAGTAATGTCTTTTCTCCTTTGTTTTTATATCTACTTTGCCTCCCCATAAGTTAACTTACACTACTTTATATTTATAATTATTATCTTTTTATTATATTTTTTCACTAATTATTTATTATAATACCTTTTATATTATTCTCATCCCTTTTCCAACATCTTGCTTATTATTTTAATAGTATTAATTTCCAAACTTTTAACCATTTATTAATGTCAATTATTGGTTACCATTATTTTCATTCTCCATTTTTATATCATAGGAACCTTATTCATCTCTACCTTCTGTTTATTATGTTCACTAAAAGAGGATATATATGAATAGCTAAGGCAATTAATTTGGTGAAATTTTAAAAAACATGGAATTTAGAGTAAGGTTTTATAATATTTAAAATAATTTGTATTTTTTTAATTGTCTTTATTTTTAGGATATTATTGGTCTGGTAGAGATGACGTTGCGGTGGGTTCTTGTGCCCCAGGAGCGGGCTCAACGCTGATATCAACAATGCTATAAATGAATCATAGTCTTGTTTCTCGGGCATAGTTATGAGGTTGGTTTCTCGAGAGCTTCTAGGGGGCAGCAGGGTAATGGTTAGAGTATAAATGCAAGACAACTACCCACGGGAAGGCAGGTGCGGGAGGGGTCATCCTTGACCCTGGAGGACAAATAGTTAATACCTTTTCTTGGGGTCTTGGACACAAGACAAACAATGAGGCAGACTGGTTGGCGCTCCTGCAAGGCCTTGAAATGGTAGATCGAGGAACCATCTCAAATCTCCTTGTCTTTGGGGACTCTCGCCACGTCATCCTAAAGATGCACTCGGGTTACTCCATTGGATTCATCAACTGCAGAAAATACTATGAAATAATATCTCATCTACCCTCACAACTACATTTGCACAAAAAATATGACAGCATCAACCGACGACACTCTGAAATTTGGCCTTCTTGTCGGATTTTACTTATGATAAAATGCATTTTTTTGTATATTTTCATAGTGGCCCGATACCCATTGTATTTTCGACACCAAATAGACAATGTCGTCAGATTTTCGACACTAAATGGAAATTTTATATAAAGCTCATGGATCACCAGTTTATAAAGTTCGTGGATCGTGACTAGTTTTTCTGCTATAGTTTACCCAGTTACCAGGTTCCACAGGAGATGTTTGGCCCATGGAGGGCGTATTGGGTTGGGTGTATGAATTGAATCTTGACAATCCATTTGGCACACACTGGGATTCCTCCTTATCCTACGCATAGTTTATACTCTGCTCCATTACTTTAAGCATTGCATGTGGTAGCTGCAAAGCCCTCTATCTCATGGATAGTTTATTTGGTTACCACTAGATTAATATACACCAAGAGATAGAGCAGGGAGAGGAATTCGTCCCGATAATAGACCCATCCATACTTTGCAATGAGCTATCGACCTGGAAGGAATGTTGACTCTCATCCCAACCATCGAAGGACATACATTTTTTCATTCTGGATTCCCAATCCCTGTATGGAGCCAGAAAGTTGCGAGAACAGAACCATGAGAAACCCCATTTTTATGCTTCCTCTACCTTGAAGTTACAAACAAGCCCGATCGACTTCTATGGGATCTCAATCAAGCAATGAGAATGGGTTCAACGATGGATGGAGACAGAGCTTCTAGGTAAACCCAAAATTGAACTGGTGGAAAACGAGCTCGATCTGGGGAGATAAGGCCCAAGTCACCTAATGTTACTCAGTGGTTTGACGGGTTCAAAGGTATATTTTTTCCGTGGAAGCAACCAAGGTTCAATACATCTCTCTATTCATTGAATACCCATTCGTTTTTTGGAATTTCAAGCCATTAGTTTACATTTTTTTTAATTTTATTTGTAGCTTGGTTCCACTGCAGTGGGGTTGAAAACAAAATAGGGAATCATACTAGTAGTGGAGAAGCGCATCACATCACCTTTGTTGGTTCGATTCTTTATTCAATCCATTTGTTTGCATTCTATGTTCGTTGTTCTAATAGTAATGATATATCCACAAAATGAAATATGATATAACCCTAAAACCCAAAGCTGTAACCCAAGGGTGGACCCAAACCCTAGAAGACTAAAGAGACCTGGCTTCTTTAATAAAAAATTAACATTGTGCTAACCTTTGTACTGTTTGAAATTCCCATTTAAATGCCTGGACCATCAATAATGATAACAATGTTGAAAGGTTGAGTGCTGTCAGAGATATGCATCACAAATTTCCAAGGATAATCGTGGGTGGGGAGGTGATTTCATATATGCAAGGGTGATTACTTCTTTCCTTATCTCCAGGTGATTTCATATCTACAAGGGTGATTACTATAGAGGTAAAAATGGTGAGGACATTATTTTCTATAGATGTAATAGAAAGTAAAACCCACAAACCTTATTTTCTGCTACAAAAAACTGTGTAATTTTTACCCTAATAAAACATTTGGAATACGAGGGCCTTATGAAAAAGCTGGGACGATCTTACTATGTCATTGAAGGAGTAGAAGGAGAAGTGTACCTCGAAGAACAAAGTGAACCTTAAGTCTGCCTCGCGTTCCCAAATTAGTTCATTTATCCATGTATATTTTTTTAAAATCCTTTTGTCTATTTTGTAGAAATGTGTCCCAGGGGCTGTGCTACAAGGTGTGGTCTTCCTTAGGATTACCTGTACTATGTCCAAGGAGTTTCTATTATACCAAAATCACCTAGGACTTGATCTTCTCCCCTTTGAAAGTCATGTAAATATGGGTGAGGAAGACCAGAGCTTGAAGGGAACCCGATGGATGTGCCAATAGTCTTCCTAACTACATCATCTTTGTTGGGCATTGGCAATTTTAACTCTATATAGAACCATCTATGAAATTATATTATGTTAAAAATTGCACATTTACAAGCTACCCCAACTATACCCAAGTGCAAAAATCGTTGAGGGACGATGCCTTAGAGTGTTTGAGAGTAGATAATTCAATTTATCCTTGGTTGCATTCTTTGGATCTAGTTATTTTAGAAGTAAACATTGACAAAGGAGCTACTTGTCCTATAAGATCCTCCAATGTTGGGGTTTCCATCTCTCTATTTCTCGTCTAGATATGAAATGATTTAGTTGTGCATTTTTGAAAATTTTGCTTCCTTGATATGAAATGATATGAAATTTAGTTGTGAATTTTTGAAAATTTTGCTTCCATATTTTCCTCAGGGTCAAAGAGAAAATCGCCCACAGTTTCCATCTCTCAGGTTTCAACCACTTATTAACATGAACACAATTTATATTAAAAATTGCCAATTTACAAGCTGCCCCAGCTATACCTAAGTGCAGAAATCATTGAGAGACAATGCCTTAGAGCATTTGAGAGTAGATAATTCATTTCATCCTTGGTTACATTATTTGGATCTAGCTGTTTTAGAATCAAACATTGGCAAATGGAGCCTCTTGTCTTATAAGATCAACTAATGTTGGGGTTCTCATCTCTCGATTTCTCCTCTATATATGAAATGATCTAGTCATTTTGATTTTTTTGAAACTTTATCTTTCTTGATATCTCTATCTTTGTCGTATGAAATTGTTCCCAACATCAAATTGACTTCCACCTCGACTAAATGCCCTCTTTCTTGCTCTCTTCATGAATAAGAAATCATCTTGGTCCCCCTCTTAGAGGTTGCCTTCCCTTCTCTAAAGAATTATGTTGAGGTTCAATTTTCTCTTCTACTTCCCTAGTCATTTTCGGAGAAGACACCATTAAATAACCCATTTCCCAACAAAATATGCACCAAAAGGACGTATTTCCCTAATCGAATGGTTGATACCATTACATTCGACCACATTCAAGGATGACCCTATATGGAAGTCCTTTCCCTAGATACAATTCTACAGACTCTCGTTTTTGACGAAAAAATATACATTCTTCCTTTTGTGAAAATTGATAAACTTTCCCAAAGACTTTCTCCATTTTCTTGATGACCTCATCTCCTTAGAGGTCAATTTGAAAATTTGGAAGTGTTACCTAAACATGCACTCATGAGATTGTCATGGATGTCAGATTGAATTCTAGGAACCAAAGAGTTAGGAAGACACAATCTCTATCCCAGAACCAAGACCCCCCTTCCATTTCTCTATTCCTATGTTTAATTTATTCAAAATGAACCACAAGAAACCTTTGCCACAAAATCTCACTGAGACATTTTTTTCCCAGTTGTCATTAATCCAGTGTACGAGAGCACCACAACTTGGCCAGTTTGTTGAAATGACTAATCAAAGTGCCTTATTTGAAGCTTTTTATATTGTCACAAAGTTCCTTTGACGAGACTTGTAGGGCCAAAGTAGAATTTGAGTTCTCTCTATGAATCTCCCTCCTTGGGTAGAATGTTGGGGCTAAAGGTCCCTGACTAATTTGACCACATCCTTAAATGATCTCCTTGGAGAAAGAAACATTCTTGTTTGGAGAACCTAAGCTAACATATCCATTAAAGGATATTTTGATGAAAACCTCACATTTGTGTTCTTTTGGGGAGAGGAGGGGGCATGAAGATGGGTTGTTGCTAAATGACTAGTGACACCACTAGACATTGTTGATCCAAAGATTTGCATAAAAGAGGAAGCTAGGGCAGTAGAGGCATTCACCTTTACTACCATAGAGGCATCCTTCTTGTGAGCTATTCACAATAAAACCAAGAGAAGTAGAAGCACGGTCAAAGGCAACAAATAGAGAGCCTACTGGGCGCTCTAGGGGATGACCATCTGAGTAGTTTTGATGAGACCCTAGAATATGACAAAGAAGGTTAGTTTTTCAATTCCATAAGATCCTCTATGAATATTTATGTTATATTTAATCACTCTTTTGCTTCATTACCTAGTAGTTCGTTTTAGTTCATTACACAATTGTTGACTCTATATATTTGTTCTTCACATATCATGAACTTGCAGATACATACCTGACGCTTGACTTATTGAGACTGGTGGGGTAAACAGAAATCATTACGAAATTCCAACTATTAAAACACTTTTTCTAGTTGGGCCTAAAGGATATGGGAAAAGCACTCTCATTAATACTATACTACGGGTGCTCCACTGTGAAAACAAAATATTAGAGAGAGCTCAAGTTTTTTATAAATTTTGCTTCTTTAATCACTTTCTTCTTCCATTTGTTGATAGCATTGCGAGTTTATCAGAACTGATAATATTTACATTTTAATATTTTTTTTCACTTCAATGGTAATATGCTCTCAGTTGTCTTTCCAAAAAAATGGTTCAGTGGATTTTCTTTAGCCTGTTCTATGTGTTATTCAATTTTTCTTCTTATTCATAGAACTTTTATTTAGGTCTTTATTTACACAAGGAACATTTGGCTAAAATTGAAATGAGTGGGTGCCATTTCCTTTTCTTTTTTCAGACAATTCATCTGCTGAAAGTGGGAGCCTCTTTCTCTAGGAATACATGTTCCTGGAACTTCAAAATCATTTTGCATTTTTTATAGTAGAGGCTTGTTAGAAAATGTTGTCGAGGATTTTCCTATCTTGAAAAAGTGGATGTTTAATGGTATAAAACATGGAGAAATGGTTTTAAGGTTAGACTTGTTATTTACAAAGTACTTATATTCTATTATTTTTTGTACTCTTATTTTTAGTCTAATGCATATTAGTTCTAAATTGTCTTATGACCAGGTCATCTGATGAGAGCACTTTAAGGATGTTTATGAAGCAAAGGGCATGTGATAGATTTGATTATCTCAGTAAAGTAAGGAAATTCAATTTTGTGATACCTGTTTTGAGTGCATTTTCTATTCTCCAAATCATGGAAAATGTGGATACACTTGCTTCCGATACATTGGTGAAACTTTTCAACTGCCCATATATTTCATTTAAAGGTATAAATTTGCATGAATTCCTTTGATTTTTTTGTCACTTGATTGGAAACAACTGTATCTAATCCTTTTATTGTGACCAAGCTTATGTGAAATGACTGTATTTTATTGAATTCAGAAAATGAAATTTTATTATATTATAGTAGGAGTATGATGGCCCTGGCTATACCTATAGGGATACAGACTGCAGGTTATTCAAGTTTCCTGCTATTTGATTTTGCTATGTTTATTGACACAGTGACAAAAAATTTCAAAATTGAAGCTTAAAAATCCCTCACCGTTAGACAAAAACAAATAAAAGCAGATGGTGTCCCGTTTCTTTACAAAGGACAATGTTATGGAGCCATGATTCATACACCATTTCTTTACATATTGAAGATTTCATATTTTTACGAAAAGATAATGAATCCCACACTAAAGCTGAAAACTAAGTTACCAGTTTTGTCACCCTAGTATGAAGATCTAGGATCTGGTACATATTGGATCCATCGATCTACACTGAATTCTATAGGATCCACCAACTTTTGTTGGGGGATATGTTTCCTGCAACAAAACTATTTGCAGGACATGTTTCCTTCTTACAGCAGGAAGCAGATACTGCAAAATATGAAATTCAAGTTTGGCCTGCCTTTTTAATTTTTAAATTTTTTTTTTCACTCACTAAAAGTTCACTTAGAACCATGGCTCACCTCATTTTCTGCTTACTGTCATACCAAGGAGAATAAGTTTCTTATCTGCTTGTCTCACTTAAGCTACTGCCCATGATCACTTGCCATAGGTCTTATCTGCAAAGGTGTCCTAATTATGATAACCAATATGTTATCATGTAACTGATGACTATGTGTGTGTGTGTATTTATTTATTTAGTATTTTTCCAGGTAACAAAGCTCTGGGTTCTAATGTGTGGTATCTATATGACTTCGATCCTAGTATTAAAATGGCCTTTATGATAACCAGTATGTGAGGTTTGATAACCAGTATGTTATCATTCTACTGCTGCTTTTGCTTATGTGAGGTCTGATATCTACAAAATCCACTCAATATTATCTACTGAAAGGCATCTACAACAATTTATATTTTTTCATTGAAGTATGCCCAGTTTGTGCAATACTAAGGAGAAAGTTGAAGCCATGGAGGACACATTTTTCCATTGTTGTTAGTGCATCGAATTTTCCAGGCATGTATTCACCTTATTTTTGAGTAAAATCTAGATCTGGAAATTTGGCATTAAAATTCTGATTTATGCTATATTATTACTATAGCATTTTATTTTGCAAGCTTAAATGTCGTGGATGGTAAATGTTACGTATGCTATAAGAACTTCTTTCTAAAATATAGGATTTGGTTTTGCTTTTACAAGTAGATGCAGGTTTTGGTTTATTGATTTCATTTTTTTATTGTTTGTTTTGCAGTGGTTTTTGTGCTGCTACCGACGTTCAAGAATTCACCTTTGAGTTGAAAAATAAGTTGTTAGCCAAATGTTGAGGAAAGGATGAAACTGACTTTACTCTGGCAGTGAAAGAGATATGTGAGGAGTATGATGATAGAGGTACACAAAAAGAGGACTTTATGCTAGAGATTGATGATGGGAAATCCAGATCATGTATTGATGAAAGCTTAAAGGATTCTACAAACAGGTAGAGCATTCCATTCTTTTACTGAAGAAGACTAAGTGTGGGAGAATGGATCACAAGAAGAAATGATAGCAGGGTCCATTGGATTTGAATCTGTCTGATGCAAACAAAATAGGTAACTCACTTTTCACTTGGCAGATCTAGTAATATAGACCATTCTCAAGGTTCTGCATCAAAATTTCCAGTTAGGCAACATAATGTACCTGTTTTTCAGTCACACCACCATTAAATTTATATTGGATGATAGGAATTATTGTGAAGGGAAAATTTTGAATATGATGTAAAGACATCAATGTTTCCCTGGGTGGTCTCTTGAATATATTGTGCAATCTCATTTGTACATAGATCAGACAAGGTAAGAGATACTAGGTTGTCTTGGCTATCCATGGATCACGACGGAACATAACCTTCACTCCAAAATGAAAATGACTAGTAGGTGCTAATACAAACTTGGTACCCTACCATGGTTTGGGCATGTTGTTGAAAAATGAGTATAACTAAAAATTTGAAATGATATTATTGCATCAATATGTATTGGTTAGTATTGTATTCCAATCATAAAAGGTTGTTTAGGCGCACAGTAATGTATTTGTATATATTTACGTATGTGTGACTATTGATGTTTAGGAAATTATAGATCAGAATATGGGAAGATGACTGAGAAAAATGATAGTTGGAAATGACTGATAGTTATGTCCCTCTGAATTGGATTATAAATCATTAAAGTTCATGGTTTTATTCTAAATTTGCATATCTACAGTGGTAATTGTAGGGTAAGTGTGTATAGTGTGATATCCTATTTGTGTTCTTTTGAGAGATGGCACATGTTGCAAGATAAGATAATTGATATAGTATCATTTTATCATGACACATTTATTGGTTTTGGCATCCTTGTCATTATAGTTTCAATCCTTTTAAAATTTCTAGTATCTATTCTCTAGTAGGGTATCAAGGTCATTCAATAATGACTAAAATTTGGTGACAACCCACATAATTCATAGTCCAATGTGATCATCACCCAAATATGTAGGGCTACTTCTCACGGTAATTCCACAAAATTCTTATGTAATGTGATGAAGGGGATGCCAAACAAAGGTTGTGACATATGTGAATACTAGTGTTGTTACAAAATGGACTATACTTCTCTTTGAAATATTCAACCCATATAAAACTTGGTTTTAAGGATACTGCTACAGGAAATGCCCATATTTGTTTCTCATAATATGCCCATATTCGTAAACAATTATGTTTACACTTAGTAAGGTCAGGAACAAGGATGTATGTTACAATTTTCAGTGGCATGATGATTGCATGTAGGATGAATCTGAAATGTTTTTCATATCCTCAACTTCTGGGTGACGGTATGATGGAAAAGTGTTATAGGTCTATGAATATTTATCCCAAATTTTCCATGGAAATATTAGAGGAATGTTTTGTAGGAAAAGGTTTCAAAATACGATTTTGTGGGAAAAGTTGACACTGTGAGTATCATACTCCATGGGCCTGCAAACTTGTAAATGGACATCCAAACAATGATAGAATTTAGAAAGTGGACTTATAACTTGGACAATGGGATGGTGAATCAAAGGATCATGTGTCTAAGATAGTTTTTGTACACTTTCCAATGTCATTCATTGCATCTACAGATACCAGAGAACACTATGAAAGTGTATTTGTGAAGCATTCCATCTCTGCCTATATTTTGCAACCACTTGCATGCAATGTTTGGGAAGCATCTCTAGAAGCATCACTTCTATGAGTGGCGTAATGCACCTAGCAGCATAGGGGATAATAGAGGATAGTTTTGGCAGTGAGAGCTAGGGTATTGGAAAGTAAGCAGACTAAATAGGGTGATTGCTATTAATGGAGGACAAACACCACTTGTAAATGTAGACCTTACAGGAAAAAATATTTTAGAGAAGGGTTTACAAACAGTAATTGTGCCTACATATCCTTCTATTAATGGAAAACGAAATTAGAGGTTCTCAATTAGTGCCTGAAAGTGAGTTCCTAGATCGTAGAAAAAGAAGTGACATATAACATTGTCAACAATTTTAACTTCTAAACATGGAAACACTTAAGAGAGCATTCAGGTTTCAAATTGTAAAGAAAATTTGAAGGGTGAAAAATATTTTGAAAATATTCATGAAAATTATGTTCCTAATGTCAAATATCATGTGCTTTCTACATTTGTGACTAAAGACAATGAAGTTAGGGTAGTTCCAAACACTTATTTGCATCAGAATTCCATTCAAAAGAAGAAAATAAAGATCTTGAAGAGACATAATTAAGGGTTATAAACTCTACCAGAGAGATCAAATAATCAAATAAAGATAAATATTTGCACGGAAGAAGAAAATGTTCTTGAAGTATTATCTAGAATAGATCATCGAAAGAAAAGGACATAGATCAAGATACCGGCTTAATCAATGTCGAAGATCAATGTGCTTTCTGAAGCATATTTTTTTTTTAAAACATCTACAGGCCATTGGATATTCGACGCCTAGGCCATCCTTAGGCCGTCGGATTTCCAACTCCTAGGCCATCTATAGGCCGTTGGATTTTCGACGTGCAGGACATGACATCCGATGAAGAATTAATTGAAATGATGACTTCCATGTGTCGGATTGAAGTGATATCCGTCGGTTATTCGATGCCGTGTCATCGGAATTTAGACACCTAATTCAAGTAAAAATTCCCTGATTTATGATGATATGCTGTCGAAATACCGACGACGTTTGAAATGGTGTCACCGACGAATTCCCACCGACAATAAAAAAAATGCTGTCATCGAATAACAGACAGGTGTCTGTCGAATTTTAGAGATCAAAGTTGTTGGATTTCAGGTTCAAATTTACTTGTTCCTCTCGCACCTCCTTTTTCCGTATCCTTAAATCAAATGCCCATGTAGATAGCCTGGCCAATAAAGAGGCCTCACTAACCCAAGGTTCTTTGTCACTCAACGAACAAGAGGTTGTTCTCAAGTTCATCCCCTAAACTAGTTTTTGACCCCCTCATGCTCTCGACCCTCCCTCTCTTGCACCCGACCCTTCTCTTAGCAAGTCTTGTCGCCTTGTTTAGCGTGCCCATCCTTCGACGATCATGTGGCCTTCCCCTCGATGTGTGGCCTCCCGTCCTTCTCCTCCTTAACTCCTTGTCATTCCCTTCCTTAACTTCGTTCCTCCCCAACCATAACTTCCTGTCCTCTCCTTCCTCGCTCACCAGCTCCTCCAGACGCGCCATGGACTGTCGTCGCCTTTTCAATGCCTCTCCTCACATTCTCTTCACTCGGACACTTTGCCAGAAGGATTTGAGCTCCACCTTGCTGGTTTATCCCGCCTTTGTTTGCACTCCACGCCGCTCCCGTGTTCGCTGTCGAAACCTCTCGTCGATGGCGCAGAATCCCTAGGCCTCTGTTTAAACACCCCACCTCTCCCGTGCTTGCTTTTGAAGCCTTCTTTCGAAAGAGAAGATCTTTCCAGCTCCCCCGTAGCTCTCTAAGTGATAGAAGAAAGGCACATTGTAACCTCCTCCACGGTTACGGCCGAAGTCGCCACTAGCCCTTCGCATTGTGCAGTGGTCTTTGCTGTAGATAATGCTACGCCCTCCCCTTCAACTCTGACCTTTAACGGAGATTTCAACAACCAGGTCTTTCCTCGGCTCACAGGGAACACTATGGAAAGCAAATGATCGAGTTATGGGTACTCCAACCTCAAGGCATGCCATGATGACCTCAAGCTGAACATTTGCAGGTTCGCGAATTTTGTTGAAGTGGGTATCGCGGACAACAGGGATATGGCTTTGGACGTGAAACAACTGGTTTCTGACATGCGACATGTTTCTTACCAGACTAGTCGCCATGACTCCTGCATAAATGATTACGACAAAGACCTTAGAGAGCTGATGGGTACGGTCGATTGCATCAAGGAAGGAAGACCTTCAGAAGCTCGTCCAGATGAACCAATGCATCCATTGTCGAGACCATCCTGGAGAAGCAGCTCAGTCAACGGAAGAATTTTCAGTCACCGAGCCTGTGGAGTTTTGAGGCAAACCAAAATGATTCCTACTTCTTAGTTTATGTTTTTTTTACTATCTTAAACTAGAAGTTCAGATGCATATACTCTACTTCAGTTATAGTGCACACTAGAAGGCTTTCATTTTGGATAGCAATTTTTGTAGATACTCTATAATTACTTTTCAATTTCTGTTAAAAAAAAAAACAACTACCCGTGTCATTGAAAACTGCGAGAAACACTATGGAACCTATGCTCCACACGGGCCTCCGTGTCCGGCTTCTCATTTGATCGATAAATCTACCCAAGAACAGACGCATAAATCTATAAATTTACACGCTTGCCCTTTCCAATCTCTCATTAAGCAGACCGAAGGTGTTTAACTCCAATAAGTGAATTACTATTTTCAATTCTATCATGATCGACCGTAGTGGATAGAGAAACTGCCACTACATCTAGTAGGTGACTCATTTTAGGTCGTTTGGATCGTTTAAAAGTGGTGTAAAAAATATAGGCTCCATCTGGTGCAATGATGCGAAATCAGAGCTGCGTACTGAAATAATTGTCGAGTATGGAAACGTTGGTATCTTTGGAGTCTTTTGGGCAGGTCGATGCATGAAGCTGAAAACAAGTTCCCAGTCCATAATCGAGGGCGTTCTCAAGCCCCTGCTGCCGGCATGTAGGACCTTGCTGCAGGCATTGCATTTCAGTCACAACTATCGCATGGATTCTTAACGCAGTTCAAACGATTTACACGAATCTACAGCATAGATAAAGAGCAGTTCAAAAACAAGTTATACCGATAATCATATGGACTCTTAAGAATAATAAAATATGAATCCATTTGACGAGTTTACCTCGTATTCTTCTAATAATGGGGCAGTATGGATATATCTACTAAGTTAACACATGAACTTTGTGTTACATGGAATTCAGGAACATCTCATAATATTTGTAAATACATACATCATTGAAATGTAGGGATCCTCAACTTAATTCCCATTCAATGCTTGAACATCACTAAGATAGACTGCGATTGGGATGGTTGTGTATCACTTTTTATGGTCTGTTAATATGCTACCAATATTAATTATAGCCATCCTTTAGAATGAAGTTGGCGAGCTCTGCCATGATATTTCACCATCATACCTATTCGCCTATTATGATATGAAATCCGATCGCTACTACCAAATCTGATTATTGCTAGTAAATCCAAGAGATAATATTGGAGATTAGATCTTCACCCTAGTGTAACAATTCTGGTGATTATGTTGTCCAGAATTAGATAGGATTTATATCATTGTTTATTTATTTATTTGGTTGAGGGGTCCCATACGGACACATATGGATAAAGGATTGATGAGATGAAAGTCCATTCTAATTACAGTTTCTGCATTACCTAGCTAATTCTTTTCAGTACAGTACCACGGATGGGGCTCACAATGAAGACAATTTTTAACAAAAGTGGATTCCAGGGGTGTCCAAATACCAACATGGAGATAGTAACACTTTCCAAAATTTGTTTTAAGCTTGCCTATAATTGTATACGGTAAACATGTGGAAGGATCTTGACACTAGCCCATCGGGCTAGACCTAACGGGGGACGTCCAGCACTGGAGGTTGTTGACTTTCTGACAGAGGGGTCCCACTCAGGGTCTAAATTCTGCTTTCAGTGTTATGTGAGCACGTGCTGAAAGCCAGGGTTATAGTGGTGGCAGTGTGACTCCCTTGGTGGCCCAGGCTCCAAGCCCCTTAGTTGCCAGCCCCCATGTATATAAAAATATATATATATATTTTCCAGAATGAATATCAAAAGATCTAAAATTCTTAAATCTTCTTTTACATTTTGTTCTATTAATCATAGAACTACTCTTGAACTACTCATTTTAGGGCTCTCTTTTTAAAAGGGCTCAAGGTTTATAGGTAGTCCTGAAGCTATGGCATCATCTTGCTTGAATTACTAACATAAACCGTACCTACATTATGAGGGAGGACTCTCCATGTTTCTAGATCATATACAATTTCTTAATGTAAAAGGCTTTGGGGGTTTAGGCAAATGGTGAATGCTACAACGACCTCATAAAACCAGGAGACAAAAGGTCTATCCTTGTTGCTTCTGTGTGAGTAGATCAAAAGCTTGTGACATGGGATCTTGACCCATAATGTTGGCTTCTGCTGGTTCTTTCCAATACTTATCCACGCGACAAGGTTATGAGGGCTGGTTCGATTCAGCTGAAGTTTTACTCTGTTGAAATGCCAGTTTTGTGTTTCTCCAAGGTGGTCATTATACAAAGTTGGGGTCTTTTTTAATGCGGTTGTTTGGGATTTGAGTCCAGCTCCTTTTAAATGCGACATGAAAATTTCATTTAATTGCTCAGTGCGGGTGCTATGCTTGTTTGAAATGTGAGGATTTCCAGCTGGCTTCTCCGGTTGCACTGTTCTTTCAAATGTAAAGACCTGGAACTGGTTTTTGTTGTTTTTTATTTAACCTTGCCTCTGTTTTTCTTTTGATTTTGGTAGGTTGTTTCTTTTCATTTTCTCATCTGGTTGGTTGGTTGTTTGTGGGTGTAGTGAACGCGTTCACATGGTTGTAAATGGTTGTCTTCTTTAGGAGTTCAGGTGCAATGAAAGGGGTTGTTTTCTTCACTAGTTCTGGTATTTGGTGGTGCTTTGGTTTTCTTCTATTCTCCAATTGTTGTTACAAGAAAACTGTTTTGTGGTTTCTGTTATTTCTTCTCGAAGGTATGTTGGCTAGTTCGCCTTCTTTGTAGGTTTTGGACAAATTTCGAGTTACAATTCTATAATTGTTAATCATGTTTTATTAAAAATCCTTACAACCAATTGATTAACTTAGGTAATAGTCAAGCTTTTTTTTTAGGGATAACATGAATGAATTCAACAATCATAATGCTTTGACCTAACTACCTCAGCGGCTCATACTTAAAAACAAGTATTCGTTAGGCTCATTTCCTAAGCAGATCCTGCTTAAACACCAGACCCCAGTCACAACGCAGTTGATGAGCCGTTTTAAACTAAAAAGTGATGTATTCTAATTAAACAATTTCAATTTTAGATTTAACAAAAACAAAAGAAATGTTGAGAATGTAAACAAGAGATTATCACTACATAAGTCTTGATATGTTTACTATTACATTAAAACTAGCTTAGATCCAAATCCTAGGCTCTATCAAAGAGTCGAAAGGGATCAAATCTCTCGAGGGGCAAGGGGCAAACCTAGGTGCAAACCTATGGCAGGCATATAATATTTTTTATTTTGTTAGGAATGAACATTACAACATCTCCCCCATACATGGTTTTAAAACCATGTGCAAGGCCCTCCTAAAACCATGGGTTGTTTAGGAGGCTTTGTACATGGTCTTAAAACTATTTGCAAGGCCCTCCTAAACCATGTACAATAAAACCATGGGTCGTATAGGAAGCCTTGCACATGGTTTTAAAATCATTTACAAAGCCCTCCTAAACTATGTACAATAAAACCATGGATTGTTTAGGAGCATGTACATGGTTTTAAAACCATGTGCAAGGCCAACATTTATTTGAGGATAATTCAATTTTTTATTTTTTATTGTTTTTTTAGGTAGGAAAATTACAACATCATTAGGTTGTTTTTCTCCCAGACATTTATTTTGGTAGATATTTAATTTTTTATTTTATAATGGCCGACAAAATATATTTTCTTACTTTTTAGAAGTAAAAAGTAACGTTATGTAACGTTACAAGATCTCCCCATACTCGGCTGTAGAGCACCTCTCGGCACAATGAAATAGGTAGTATTGTAAGGATATATTCTAAGAGAACTACTAGTTTATAGCTTCAATGATATTAATGAACAAAAGATTAATAGATATTAATATTAAGATTTATGTAATTGAAATATTGTTTAATATACTTTCTAATGCTAACATATATATTAACAGAAAATTAATCAAATAAAAAATAATATATATATATGTTTTTCGGTTTTGAATTTGTGACTTGTAAGGAGATAACATATGTTCTTAACCATTAGGCCCATTCAAATACTATAATCTTCATATTAATAAATTAATATATATAATATTAATTTTTAGAAGTCTTTTCTTCTTTTAACTATAAAATCTTTAAGACATATAATATATATAGCATTAAAGCTAAATCATGTGTGAGAGAGTTGCTCTCTCTATTCCTTGCTTGTACTCATATTTTCCACGAATTAATTAATTATTTTAGTTTTGGCTCCACGCCCATGTGCCATTTGATTTAACAAAATGTAGTGATACTAACTATCATCTAATGGTTTTTTATAAGCTAATAGTGTATTAAATAGGCAATAAGTCTATGAAAGAAAATACTTATTAGTTTTTTTTTTCTAATATTTTCTTACGGCTATATTTATGAATATTAATATACGTTTTTGATCCCTGATATTGAAGATTATATCCTTCATATAGATTTTTATTTAAGAGGTGAAGTATCAAGCCCGAATGCATCTTAAATAAAAAAACGAATTCGAATATATCTATGAGCTAAAGATTAGCTTTTTAACAAAATTGTGAAGGGGAATGATATGAGGGGACTCAAATGTGAGAGGGAACAGTGGGTTGGGTTGAATAAAAGTCTAGGCGTCTTAGTTTTCTTCGTAGTAATCGATTTGATCGTACACAAAGACTCAATTCATTGGGATCTTTGTATCTATTCAGATCGTTTTAAGAAGGGAAGATAATAAGATCTCAATTTTTTTTTAGAAACTTCCATGCAATATAAACCCTCAAAGAAACTAATGGCTTTTCTAGGAAAATGATTTCTTTGGGATCCCTTCCTATTTCAAGAGTAGTGCCTTGTGTTTTTAGGCCGAGAATTTTTCCCAAATGAAGAACTGTTGAAAAGACTTTACATTACTCATAGTTCAATGAGAAGAGCATTCAAATATAGTTTTTTCCCTTAAAAAAAATATCCAAGGTGTTTTTCGTAGATATAATTCAAAATCCATGACCAATTCGGTTTTGGTCATGAATTCGTGGAAACCATTGTATCTTGTAGGAAAGGAACATATCGAGGATTTCAAACGCATTCAAGCAATTGGTATCTGATTGGAACTTATGCAGGCATATTCTCCTCTATTTACATATCAATGTTGGTTGTTGATTGAAAATCCGAGAGAAAAGGTTGAATCGTTAATTCATCGCCAAAGATGGCTCAGAACCAATAGTTTATTATCTAATGAATCTTTTCTTTATAATACTCTATCCTAGAGTTATTAATATTTATCAAATATGTTCCTATCTAACAGAATGTTATTGGATCAACTGACAAAGACATTGTTAAATAATAAATATCTTTTTCAAATGAAATTGAACACTCAATTCATACAACAGGATTTCAATTTGACATCAGCAGGGAGAATCTGTAATCATAGATGAAAGAGCAATGCAATATGGAATTAAGTAAAACAAAATGGGGTAGAATCTGTAATCATAGATGAAAGAGCAATGAAATATGGAATTAAGTAAAACAAAATGGGGTAAGTAGGAATTCGAATATATCTATGCTAAAGATGAGTTTTTTTAACAAAATTGTGAATTGTGATTAGTAATTTTCTGTTCGTGTCTATAAGTTGATGAATATTTTTTTTCTCATCATATTTGCAGGTTTAAGAAGACAATTTGGTAAATTGGAGGATTTTAGCCACAAGTTTTAGTTTGAATTCAGCAAAAATTCTCTTTCTGTCAATTTCCTGTTCACATAAAAAAATATGCACACTTAGTGTAGACGTGTTGGAATATTCTGATCCCATTTGCAAGGCATCCCTGACACAGGCTGTGAAGAACCTCAGCAAATCAATATTTTATTAAGTGAATGAGTGTACATATAAAGGAGATCAAATCCGTTATCTACAGTTAGATAACGAGATTATTAACTAGATTTTACCAACAAATAACTGAAATATTATTTACAATGTAATCCCGAAGGATTATTCAACATTCCCCCCTTAATCCGAAGGGACATCTGACATGCCAAGCTGCATTCTAATTTTTTCAAACTTTTCACGGCCCAATGCTTTAGTAAAGATATCTGCAATTTGCTCTGAAGTAGGACAATGTGTCAGATGAATGGTTTTGGCCTCAACATGATGTCGAATCAAGTGATATTTGGTGTTGATATGTTTGGTTTGATCATGAAATTTTGGATTCTTGGCCAATTGAATTGCAGAATTGTTGTCAACAAAGAGAGGCATTGAAGTCATTTGTTTCTCCTGCAAGTCTTCAAGTATTTTACGAAGCCAAATGATTTCTTTTGTGGCTTGAGCTGCTG
>LPNX011048149.1:577917-703979 GCA_001517045.1 Pseudotsuga menziesii
CCTAAGACTGTCATAACTAATATGACCAAATATAGCATGCCACAATAAGCTAGAAGATAAATTACTATTATGCTGAACCAAATTTGCAGAATTCTGTGAATTGGATGATGTACCATTCAACTTTAAAAGTTTGTTATCTTCCACTCCATTCATTACAACCTCATTATCATAAGCTCTTCTAATTTCAATGATACCATCAAACATATGTATCGAATGATTTGTTGTCTAATTTGCACAAGCGATATTAGATTTCTCTTCAATTGTGGAACATAAAGCACGTCAGAAAGTTTATAATCAGCAAGTCCTGATAATTTCAATCTAACAGAATCAATTCCTGAAGGTTTTAACTGAGACTTATCTGCCAAATGTACTACCCCATCAATTTGATCACTAAAAGTTTCAAAGAAATCTTTCTAAAGGTCATATGACATGTGGCTCCGGTGTCCAATAACCAAGTATCATTCCATGAAAACGAAGTACTGAAAGCTTCTTCAATTCCTAGATTACAATGTGCAACAACATAATGTGCAGATTCGGGAGGGTTACCTTTATCATTTCCTTTATCTTATACTTGCTCTTTCTTGTTAACAATTTTATCCCAAGATGTTCTACAATAACTGGCAGTATGAGCAGTTTTTCCACATCTATAACATTGTTTCTCTCCTTGATTAAATCTTCCCCCCCTTCCTTTGTACTATCCTCTTTGTCCTCTACCTCGACCTTTGCTTCTATTTTCATCCTTTGCAAATTCTTCTTTTGATTTGTGTCCTTTCTGTGCAAGACACAAAGTTTCTTCATTGGGTTTAGACTCTTTCTTCCCAAATACTTTCTCTCTTTCTGCAATTTTCTTGAAACAAGTGTTTCAAAGGTCATAGCTTTCATTTGGCCACTAGCTTGAAGTGATTCTAAATAATGAGTATATGTAGGATAAAGAGCTTTAATAAATGTAGTAAGTTGAATGTCAACTTTTACACCAGTTGCATCAATATCATGAAAAATGGCTCTAATTTCAGAAGCAAGTTTCATTGGATCATTATCTTTTAACTCTAAGTTAAATAACTTCATTAACAATTGTATGATTTCAAGCTCAGAATGTGAATCATACAAATCTTTTAGTTTCTTTAATGCTTCCCAAGCACTTTTGCTAGAAACTAAATGTCTACTTACTTCTTCACTTACAGAGGCAATAATCAAGGCATAAGCCTTTTTGTCCTTGCTTTTCCATAATGCTAACTCTTTGGCATTAGTAGGTGGCACTGGTGCACTTTTATCCACTTCATTTATTGCGTCTCCATCTTTCTTATCTTCTAAATTCTCATCTTCACAAATTCCATCCCACATATCATTAAAAATAAATGTATTTTTAACTTTACGAAACCGTTCGATAATTTTCTTTTCTAGATAAAATAACTCCAACAATTGAAATTAAAGAATTCATTGAAATTTACTGTGTAGTAAATTTTTGTGTACAAAATACAGTCTGATATATTGTTTTCCTTTTAGCCAATGTTCTTTAAAATCTTTTTATCTTCTAAAAAGATTTCCGGAAAGGTTTAATATTTCAATTTAAAAAAACCTTGCACTCAAATATAAATGGCTATTTAAAACTTTTATTTTTTGGAATGAACTCCAAAGTGATTTGATAATTAATTTAAAGAAACCTTTGCAAGAAAATATAAATGGCGGCTCTCTTTCTTTTTCTTTTCCCTTTAAAAAAAAAAAAATGTCTCCTCTTAATGTGCAGTCTTTGTCTTTCTTCCACAATCTTTACTAAGCAGCTCTCCTTTCTTCCTTTCTTGGTGATAGCTTCTTTGCTGGCTCCTCCTTCACGGGCTCCTTCTTTCTCACTAAGTATTTCTCACCAATGCTTCGATGCCTTTGCTCTGGTACCACTGACACAGGCCGTGAAGAACCTCAGCAAATCAATATTTTATTAAGTGAATGAGTGTTACATATAAAGGAGATCAAAACCGTTATCTATAGTTAGATAACGAGATTATTAACTAGATTTTACTAACTAATAACTGAAATATTATTTACAATGTAATCCCGAAGGATTATTCAACAATCCCAACCTGGAATATATAAGTCGATCGATATATTTTCCTTGTTCAACAGGGGATGACCACAAAGACGTAGAACTGACATTGAAAATATCTGCTCTTCAATTATAAGAAGTCTTGGGTTTAATGGAAATTTAGTGGCAAGACGTGTTTAATTTCTTTTCCTCCTTGTAAGGAACTGGTAATGTGATGTTATGAATCTATTTCTTCCTGCCATTGATTTATCTATATTCTGCCCGCTTTGGAACTGTAAGCTTATGGTGTCCATTTTGATTTGATTGAACTACTGACAACACATGGCGATATTTATAAGAATTTGAATTGGGAGTGTTAAGTAGATCAATCAAGAAGAAGAACGGGTCTCCTTGCATTTTACATACAACTTTGCTACCAAATTTGAGGATCCAAAGTAGGTTTATTGCTGCAAATATATGATACACATCGACGAGATAATGTTATTTACGTGCTTCTGTTGATTATTTTTTGGTATGGATTAAAGAAAGTGGGTGGATTATTATTTGTTTAAAAAAATAAACAAGGTTGGTTGCAGATTAATCCTATTGGAATATTGGAATATTAGTGGGAGAAACTAGATGTTGTGATGACAAACATTTCAAGATGATCAAACATTTTTATGGTTATATGGTATTATTTTATTTTTTTAATTGTAAAGGTTGTTAATGGCAATTGATCAACCTTCCACGTTTTGAACGAGACAATAAAGATCTAATATAATAATATCTACCTGTTATATATATTCAATTTATTAATATGCTGGGTTATGGTGAAACTATATCTGATTAGCTGTATTTTTATAGTAATGTGATAATTTAGATTAGTTATACATGGTTAAAGTGAAATTATATATATATATATATATATATTCATTTTTATCTTCATCTTCATTATTATAGTAATTATGAGATAATTTAGATAATCTATATCTGATTTTTTTGCCAAACTATATACAATTTGAATCTTCACCTTTATCATTATAGTAATACCATAACTTTTATCATTGTAGTAATACCATAAGTGTTTCAATTATCTTTATATTACTTTAAGACTTGAAAACCAAATCAAAGCGTGTGGATGCCAATGTTCCATTTATGTTTACATATAGTTTACATATCCAAGGTCAGTATTCCCAATATTTAACTTTTTCAATTATGCATTGTTATGTTTTTTGCAAATAGCACTGTATTGCCAAAGTTGATTCATGTTTGCTAATGTGCAATAGCATAGTTTTCTTACCATTACTTTCATAATTTTTTCTATTATGTTATTGAAGACAATAATTATCACATCTTTAACAGTGTTTCGTAACTAAAATGCTCCTCCAAAATGTTCTTGCATTGTGCTTTCTTGCTCTTCGTATTACATTTTCCCTTCTCCCAAAAACATGTGGCAATGTGGGCACCAAATGGCTCTTGTTATTATTTTCACCCACCATTTTTTAACTTTACCCTCTTTTGCAACTCTATATTTTTACGCCGTAGGCGTTTTTCTATATGAGGTTCTTTTGAAATGCAGTGTTCCCATCGTCGTCACTATGACTAGTCAACGCATGCCACCAGTCCCTCACTCAAGATTTTGCATGCCGAAAAGATTCGTTTGCGCGGTTGCGTGTTCAAGAATTTCACTATGTTTACATCTCGCTTCCTCGGCTCTTTCGTTAAAGCAGTTGCATTGGATGTGACCTTTCAGTCACTCCACTCAATTGATCATGGATTCGACCCTGTCCATCAACGACATAATTTTGACAATTGATTCACTTATCTTAAGGGTTGTGGTGGTTTAATGTGATGTGGATCTGGTAGTTTCGTTTACTCGAGCTCTTGTTCCACAGGCCAAGGCCAAGCGACTAAGCAAGTGAGAAGTGCGCTGCCTTGGATACCGAGTTGGTACTTCAATAAAAGAACGAATATCAGCCCCGAAGATAATAGTAGCCCTCATTTTTTAATCAAATGTTTGGGAGTGAACAAAGTGCACTACATGAAACAACACCTGATAAAGAGGCATCAACATGATTTCAGAGATGTTGAAATACTCTTCTGTGTATGTTGTCCTTCAAAGCAGCTGATATTCGATGTGTAATATTAGAGGTAACTCTCGGATCCATGTAGTTGTGGAGTTTGGGAATTTACCTGAAGAACATACCCAAATTGCAATCCATATCATATGAAGAAAAGGAATTTGGTCCATTCGCTTGGAAAGGATCGTAGTGTGTCCAAGAGATTCCCGGAGATGATCTCTTCCAAGTTAAATACCATTCCTTATTCAGCTTTTGAAAGATCATCAACACCCAGTATAGTAATAAAATATTGTTGTTCAGTTTTCCATGCAAAAGCATATTAAGAATATAGTGTTTCTTATTTATTCTGTCAACTTTTCCATCAAATATATATACTTGATTTGCTTCTCCAAAGAGTTGTTTTTCCACCACTCTCTTATCGACCTATCAAGTTTTGGCGCTATGAATAGATGTAACTAATCAATGAAATCCACTCCACCTACCCTGACACTTGTAAAACTGAGCTTAAAAAACATGTATGTTCAAGTCATCTAACGGACCAACATTGAAGTCGCAAAGTTGGTCCTTTAGATGGATTGAATGTACATGTATCTATTAGAAAATAATGCATATGAAGGAAGGAGTAATCGCCATCCTTTGAGGAAATAAATATGAGGGTACAGACATAAATTTTGGCTACATTTGTTAGGAAAATCAGCAACACAGGCTTTCAGACTGCTGTAGGAAGCGAAATATCAGATTGGCGATATGGAAAATCGCTCAAGGATACCTTCAAACCGTTGTATGATGAGAGATATGAAGCAAGATACGATATTGCAAATCGATATGTATAAAAAACACATGTCTTTTCAACTTCATTTGAGTTTGAAGAATCTGCATGAAAATTGTTTTTAATTTATAATATCGTTGCGATTTATGGTTATATTTTTTTTATTTATATAACCATTGGGCTTCATGTTTACTTAGTTTTTTCTCTCATGGTGGATTTCATGTTTATTTAGTTTTTTTTTTCATTTATGTAATGGGCGCGCTTCTTGCTTGGCCTTAAAAGGAAAGGTGATATTTTACATTTTTAAATTTGCTACCCACCTTTAAATTAAACAATACTAAATTTTTAATTATTTATTAATGATGATAAATTATTAATTTTATGCACAAAAACTTTTTAATCTTAAATACAAATTAACTATATACTATTGATTTTAACTATATACAAATACTTTTCAAAACAATGTGTTTTCAACTTGTATTTTTTTTAGTTAATTATAAATCCTAAGAAAAAAAATCAAAACAACATTCCCATTAAGTTGCAATTCATAAAATCTACATCTCAACACTTTAATAAAGGTTTTTCCTTTCATTTAGAATATTTATTTACCAACATAATATATTTTTTAAACGAGCATAGATCCATCTAAAAATGGATCTACGAAGCGAGAGGGATCAAATCTTTCAAAGGTGTAAACCCTTTTTTAGAGTGGAAATGTATAATCTAATTTTTATGGTTTTAGTTTATCTAATATATGCAATTCTAAATAATTTAAATTTAGTTTAAGCCCACAAATTATTTTTAATAATATTTTATTATTTTTTATAAAAAAACACCTCTCAACTCTAAGATGAGCACAAAAGGAGTTACACATCCCTCCCCTACTAGGTTGTAGAATGAACCTCTTCGGTGCAACCATTCATATATATATATATAATAAATTTTATTATAAAAATAATAATAATCTAATTTTTAAAATTTTAAATAAAAAATTTAATTTGATATATAAAAATATAACAAATTATATATTTATACATTTTTCATTATTATATGTTTTTTTAAATAGAATTTATTATCAATATGTATTTTGAAAATTCTTAATTTTATTATAAATAACAAAATTATACTCTTTATATAAAGCATTTCTCTACATCCACTATCTACATAATTCTCTCTTTTGCACTTTGGTGATATAAATGAAACAAAGAGATCCTACCAGTATCCTATCTTATCTTCTAGAGATTCTTTTGGGGGTTTGGGCATCCAATTGAACACTCACTTATGCTATTCAAGTGGTTGTGGGGTTAAATTGAGAACCTATGTCAAGAGAAACCTCTCGAATTCAATGCATTTGGTGATGAAGAGATCCACATAAAGTGGAGTGTGGAAGCCAATAAAATAAGGGTGTGGAGAAAGGGGAATAATTGGGTCCAAGGGTGGATGAAAGAGAAATACTTTGGGGTGGAGGATGGAATGTAAAAAGAGAAGTGAGGATGCCTCCATCCTCTACGCGAATAATATGAACATAAGAAGTGTGGGGATGTGGTGAAGAGAATACAAGTTTATAAGGATTAAAAAAGACTTTGGATGTTAGTTGTAATGACCCAAAAATTCGTAATTTAAATTTAAAATTTTTCATATGACATAAAATGTCTAATATCACCGCTAAAGTACCATTAATGGTTAGCAGATAATAAAACAGTTGATAAGGGAAACGAAGAGTTGCTTCTTTATAAGATTTGTATAATCTAAAGGCTTCTCCTTGATAGCTGTGTTAGTACTGTTTTCGACTTAACAGTTGTAATTCTTCTAGAAGTATAAAAGAAACTTGCATTTTACTGATTCTAGACTTAAAAATGTTTTAAGTGCAGCTTGTCTTCATAATAGGTAATGTTGGTCTCAATCTCTTTTGCCGTCAAAAATCCGTAATGACGTTTAAACAAACTGCATCAGCATAGGTTAAATTGCAAACCGATTACTATCAAAACATCTGGGTGATTGCGATTAACTCTAAAGAACAATGGTATTCTTGCTTACCTATAATCTAGAGTTAAAATAGAAAATATGTTTACAACTTGATACTTAGATCATTTCACAACGTTTGGTGTCCATCACCTTTACCCTTGTTCTAGGGTTTTACAAAACATTGTTCTCAATAAAATAATCCAAAACCATTTTTACTACTATTTATTCACTCAAAGTTTGGATGCTAGATTTACATTGAGATTCTTCTATGGGTCTGTGAACTGTTTTTACTAGCATCCCCAATTACACAAATTTGTTTAGTTAAAAACTTGAGATAAGCAAGTTGGTTTACAAAAAATATAGGAGATCTGGTTATAGCTTAGGTTCTAGTTTAACATCTTACCTTCCAGCTCTTAACAAATAAAAAGGTTACTTCAATGAGTCATTTGATCTACTTCTTGAAGTAATCTAAGGTTAACCTTGTCCTTTACCTATGTTGATAAACAAGGTTAGTAAAAGACATTACCCTATCATGACTTACAACTAAAATCCCAAAAAGAATGATATTTTGTTTTATACTAAGGTTGATAGGTTTGATATCAAAATGATCAAAGTACGAAACATTATTAGAAATCAAATATGATAAGATTTTAATGATTTAACGTTTGATTGGAAATCATCTTAATGCATATTGTAAACTACATACAGGACTATAGAGAAGTTACCCACGTGGAGGATCAAACTCATTGTTAAGTTGACTTTGGTTTTTACCCTAAACTTCATTTGCAAGAGTGTGAGGGTTTCTTGTTTGGTGTGGCCGAGCTGGGAGCTTGTGGCCGCCAATACTCCTTGCTAACCTCCAACTTTCCATTTTCACTGTGAGCTTGGTCTTGGGAGAATTAAGAGCTGGTTTTTAAGTGTTTATGAAATCTACAACCTCTGTGGAGAATTGCTTGAGTGGAACAATCGTTTTCCTTCACCGAATCGAAGATTTAGTTGGTAATTCGGACAGGGATAGAGCTGAGTAAAGTACTCTCCGATCTGGTGGGAGTGTTGCTGGTTTACCTTTGGTTTCACACTTAGGGTTTCAGTGGTAACTGACACTATAATTTACTAGTGGGTATTCCTCTTTCAGATGCCATCGAGCTGCTCCAGCTATTTGCATTCATGACTTAGAAGGAAAACAAAACTATAAACCAATTCTGTAGAAATCCATATCATTTTGAAAATGTAGGTTATCTACAAATAATAACAAATCTGAGATAGAAACAGAGTATTGTATTCACCTAAGAATACTGTCAAAATTTAAATAGTATAAATTAATATAAATTATTTACATTAAAAAAAAATATTTGTAAAAAGGAAAATTTAATAACACCATAAACAAACTGATAGAAACGAAATAATTCAAGCGTAATGGCTTATGGCCTTATAATTATAGGTCGAGGCTCAGGCCTGTTCAAAATTTAATTATACAAAATAATAAAATGAAACAATAACTATTCATTCATGAGAGGTAAAAACCCTATATTGGTTTACAAGTCTCAATTGATTAACAGTCTTTTTCTTCACCATTGAAATCCATTTAAAAACTAAATTAACCAGACAGAGGTCGAACGACCTTCTCATGGCTCAGAGCTGAGTTCTAAGATGAAAGCAAAGAAGTTTACATCATCCAAGACGCAAGGGCATTATTACTAAAACCTTAATGTCACAGCTACAATATCCTTCGACATTCTTGCACGCAATACCCTTTAGGGTCTATAATACAAAAACAAGCAAACCAAAAGGAACATCCTAACATGTAAACCAAGGCCATGCCATAACCAGCAATGGATTTTCAGGCCTTTCAGATCACCGCATCAAATGCAGGAGAAAACCCTCATTTGCAATCGGGGCTTACCAGGGTCTATGAAGCCGTGAATGGGAGAGTTGTGCTTCTAGCTAACCCCATTCGCCGTAAGTAGGACTTGCACAGAAGAATAAGTGTTAGATATAGTATTTAAATGTGTTTTGAGATTTATAAATTTTATGCAGTAAAGAACATTGAATGACAGTTTACTTGATAAGAAGGCATTGGAAATTTACTATTGGCATATTGATCTGACTTGGTAATAAAAAAAGTTAAAGGAGATGTGTGTTGAGAAAATGTTAAAAGGAAATTTGGATAAATTATGAAATAAGTCTATTTGTTTTTTGAATTGTTTTCACCGTTTTTTTTAAAGAATGTTGTTTAGAAAATTATAATTTGTTTAAGCATGTTGCTTAGAAAATGATAATTTTTGTATACCATGTTTGTTTAAATGACATTAAGTTCGTGAGATTGATCAAAGAGTTATCTATTTGTATTGAGAATTACTTCATTGATGTAAAAATTGGAAATAAAATAGCATTTAAAGATTTATAAAGAGCATTAATGTCTAAGCATTGTTAATGAATTTAAATATGGTGAAGATGATGTTTAGATACATGGATGTCGTGAGTATATATAGATAGAAGTGTGGTGACATAATATGATAAATAAATAATTTGATAATTTGCATGTGATAAATAAATAAATAATGTTATATTTGATTACTTTCACCTAAAACTAAAGAAATATGATAGATAAAAATGCATAAATAATATATATGAATTTCAATTTTTTTATTTATTTAAATTTTAGAAGATAGAAAATAAATCTATAAAATAGAGCTTTATACATGTGACTTGATGAAAACCATTTATAAGGTTGATAAACATTTAATTAGTTATATACTTAAAAAACTATTAAATGGAATGATAAAAATATTTAAATTAACTATTTAAAAATGGAAGATATTTTTTTTTTAAATTTATTTAACCTAAAAGGAATTGTGATAAGTTAAAAACAAAAGTTAATTAATAATTGTGTTATTTACGTTATTATATATCTTTTTAACTATTTAAAATCTTTAATATTTAAAAGAAAAAGAAAATTAATGATTATTGAAAATAAAATGAGAAATTTTTAATGTGAATACAAATTTAATGTAAAACCTAAATAAATATACAGAAGAAAAAGAGAAAAAATACTATTATGGGAAAAATTGTAATATAAAATTTTGAAACAAAATTTATGGAAAGAAAAGAGAAATATGTGAGAAAAAAAAACAATATTAATGTAAATTACAAACTATATATTTTAAATATTATATTTTTTGGATACATTAATCTATATGCCACATAAAGCAAAGGAGATAACTTCCATCTTAATAAAGACAATCATAATGGAAAAACCACATTGTACAAAAGATGAATACACATTAACCAGCATAGATCCAAATCCTAGGCTCTATTAAGCGCAGAGAGGGAACAAATCTCTCTATTAAGTGCAGAGAGGGAACAAATCTCTCGAGGTAATTAAATTTTTTATTTTTTATTTTGTTTGCTAAGAACTTTACAACATATTTGTTTTTGTGGCCAACATTTATTTTGGAGGGTAATTAAAAAATTTATTTTTTATTATTTTGTTAATAATATGGACAAACTTTACAAGATCTCCCTCATGACAAACGTTACAAGATCTCTTTCATACTCGGTTGTAGAGCCCCTCTTGGGAAAATGATAAAGGAATATTATTCAGATAACATAGTGGTAAACATTTTTGTACTAGCATAACATAATAGATTAGATATCCTCATTTTTCAATGCTCAAAATTGGATTTTGTGCCTTTGGCCTCCACCCACAAAGAATGCAAAATCGGCATTAAGTTTTTATAATGAGAAAGAACATGAAGAGGGTCACTGACTTTTAAAGCTTAATGGAATTCAAGATTTCATGCAAGTTTAGGCATGGAATGAGATAAAATTGGGGAATGTTGTGGTGTGTATCGTTTTAACCCTTTCTTTTGTATCCTTCAAGTTTGTTTCAATTTTTCAATTTTTTTATCTTTTGTTTTATCCATTAAAGTCTATGTAAACATTCAAGCTTGACTTGAGGTAGTAGCCCCATCTTGCACCCTCTATTTTATGACTATCGTTCAAATATTGGACTTAAATTGAATTAATAGTAATCCCATCCTCTACACCCAATGTTTTGGCTTGAGTCAAGGTTGCAGAGAACCTGTCATCCATGCCCAAACTTTTTGCTTAAGTCAAGTTCATAGAGAACTCATTCTACTAATGTCACATGCCCCAATTTGCAAAAAAACAATTTAATGTTATTGATGAACATCATGTTATATTTTATGCTAAGTTTGTAATTGATGACCAAGTGGGGTCAAGAATAATTAATGTATTTCAAAATATTTTATTTATAAATAAATAAATGGTGAGACAACAACTTAGGGAAGCGCTGGTCACTTGGTCAAGGAGACTGGGTGGAGAGTATACTGACAAGTGGCAACATCCTCAAAATACTTCTAACTATTGTAGGTGGAAACTTCCCTATATTTGTGGTCATGATTCCCCAAGAAAGTGGAATTGGAACAGGTGGCTCATTAAGTAAAAACTGACCCAGAAGACCTAGGCATTATTATAAAATTTCCCATTGAAGACAGTCGGGGTTGCTCATTCGGGAAAGGTGATCATTCAGTGTGAGTGAAGTGCACATGAGAAATTCAATGGAGGGGATTGATTGAAGAGAGTTTGAGGGGTTAACTACTGAGAACTGAACTTATGCATCTATTAGGATGAAGTTCTTACTACTGTAAGCAGGTTTGGATTACTGCTGTAATTTGACCAGTCAGGTAACAGAAGGTATTAAGGATACATCCTTCACCCAATACTCTACCAGGAGGACTAGGAAATAGGCTCGAGGGTCCCGAGGAAGTGTAGACTAAGCTTTCTCCAAGAGTTGGTTGGGAGGAACAACCACCTTAAGCTGTTGTCACCTCATCATTTGACAGGTTTTTTATTTGTTCAGGTTATTTATAATTTGTTTATCGTTTTCAACAAATGATCATTAGTTTTCAAAGAAATGCATGTTATTGTTTTGATTAGGGTTTATACAGAAAAGAATGTTATGTATTGATAATATTGGAGATTAGTATATTATGTTAGAACAATAGGCATATCAGTAAATGAAAGTAATTGGAAATAAATTACCACACTGTATTTTTCCACGCCTTGAAGAGGCAATACTCTAGTACATTGGGTTGATCAAGTAGACGTGAAGATTTGTTTATCAACTCTGAATGAAAAATGTAAATGACTTCTTTTAGAGTTTGTATGTGATTCATTACATAAAATAACAGTACTTGCTCTAGTTACTGGAAGTATCTATATTAACTAATTATCTAGAAAATAACTATATATATATATATATAGGCATACTATTCACAGAAGCATTACTAGTACTAATAATTATTATAAACATAATAGATAGAGTTATTTAAATAAACATAGGAACAATAAAAGATAATACTAGGATTATAACCAAGATAGTAATCCATATGACTTGTTAATAAATTACTTCAAGTTCACTTTTTAATATATATTCAGCAATACAAATACTCAGGTTTTACAAGAAGTAGGCTTAAATCCTTAAAGACAAACTTTTACTATCTCAACCACGACATAACATTTAACAGTTGTAAATATTTATTACTGAAATTAATAATATTGCATTTGGCCATTTTTGACATCAAGTTTATTTTCTCATAATTTTCATAAATATAATATTCTTTGACCATCTTTGAAATTTTGTGAATGATGAGGGCATAATATTTTGGCATTGATTGTTTGTGTTCGACATCCATGAGAACTACAGGCATTGGAATTTGGTACCTTGCAATATTTAGTCAGCTAAGGACATTGATAATTCCTTATTTTGGAGTTCAATCTCCTAGGTTGGTCACGACTATTACTAATATGCTCATCCAATAAAGGAGGGAAGGAGGATCTAACCTTGTGATACTACACATTTACTAATAGTATGGTATTGAATTGTCCATTTCAAAAGGTGTTATAAAAAGCACATCCTTTAATAGAGAGGAGATTGGAATACCCACATCGAATAAGATCAATTGTAGTTGAAGTGGCAGTGAGACAATCCACCTCAGTATATTTGAAAGAGCTTGAATATGACCAAATGTGCTCAAATGCAATAGTGGTGTGGGTTTATTGATACCATCACAAGTACATATCATAGAGAGAATCTCAAAAGGAATCTTAAGATAAGACTTCCTATTGTAAATACAAGTGAGATTTGGTGTGTGCCATATCCCAATCGAAGCATGGTTGATCATAGCTGAAAAGAAGTGAGAGGGTCAACATAAAGTTGGCTAAGATGTATAAGAAGCCATGAAAAGAAAGCATTAGATTGTATTTTTCACACTTAATGTTAAATGCAAGCTATCTAAAGAGAGAAACTTGTCAAAACACTGTAGAAACATGTTCCACAACTGGGTAAATGACGTCTCCCCCATATTGGGTTGTAAAGCACCTTGCTACTCTCGATGAATGGTTTAATTTTGTTCATGTTCTTCATAATGACTGTACTTTTTATCATTTCTTAAAGTTGTAGTTTATGAGTAAAATAGAAATTTTGATGTTGAAGTGTAATCATAGGAATGGATGAGAGGTCGCACTTTCAATTATGATTTTTACTTGATGTTTGGTCAATGGTTACTAAAGACAACTCTTTATTTTTCATTTTTTTTCAATTCCCCTTTTTTTCTTTGTTATTAGTCCCATTCTATGATAATGACTATTGTTTTCAATTAGTTGTATGGATTAAAAAATAGTACTCATACAAGATTGAGCAAAGGTTTATGCGAAGGTTACTTGTAAATTAAAATTTATCCGTGAATGGAGGTTTTTGTGCATGTTTCTTTTATCTTAGTGTGTTAGGAATGGTGTACTATATATCCATGTGCACTTGCATTATGCAACCAAGTCCCAGAAATAGCACAAAAATAGCATAAATAGAGAAGAAGAAAGTAATTCATGCCTTAATAATGAAGAAAATATCCTAGCAAGAATACGCTTTGGATGTTTTCGAGAGATGAATATCAGTCATGTTCGAGGGATGAACCTCCTTACACAATGTACTGTGTACCCAAGACAATACAATATACAATACTTACTAACATGAAAGTATCTCCTTCCTATATATAGGAGACATAGGTGTACAATAACAACTAATAGACCCAATCCTACATCAATAATATGTAATACACCACCATATAGGGGGTAAAGTGCCACACTATAGGGAGAATGTGACCAAAATCTAGTTCTTAACAACTCGTGTTATAGACTCATGCACACTGCCACACTCATGAATTGATTAGACTTAGAACGTTGAGCAAAGTAATAGAATTGGTATTTACCATGGTTGCACTAGAGCACACATTACAATATATAACCTTTGGGTGGGAATTTCGATATGGATCCTTAATCTGTACATTACATTACATTTTTTGAGCACTGTAGCACAATCCTTAACGTTATGAACTTGGTCATGAAAGTTGTGATCTCACCCTCATGTCTCTAAACTGGCATGTTTTTTACCTACCATTAATTTGCATAAAATTTGATTTGAGATCTACATTTCAGATGAGGATGAGGAAAACAATATCTTAATATCATGTCCATTCAAAATATTGAAACTTGACACACCTAGCACAAGTGAAGTGGTTGTATATGGTTGGTTAAAATGCATCTTTGAACTATTCTTATTTGATATTAATTTATTGTTTTATACATCTTATTTTCAAGAAACTATATGGGTCTAGGGTACATAACTCCCAAATGGATGGTTTCCATCAACATATGCAAAAATGAACATAAATAATATTTTCTTAAATAAGAAACAACGCATGTGAGATATGCCATTTTCTTTAAAGTTTTCAATTTCAGAAAGCATATAAGTAAGCAGGAAAAAAATGTATTTGGTTATAATGAATGTTGATCTAATGGAAGAGCATGATTTTTTATACTTTAGATATTATTTGATTGTGATTAATTCTGTGAGGGACATGGTCTCTTCATGTATGAATTTATGGTGGATTGAGCAACAATTCTAGCTTAGATCCCTTCAAGACCAATGTATCAATTTACAAATCCCAAATTATCATGTAGCAGAGACATTGTAACCTTGTGGTTCTTGTTAACATAAATCAGTATCATTTTTGTAGCATAGTTTTTAAGGGTAGAGTTAGTCAAGGGAAACCATGTAAGATGAAATCACTTCATATTTAAGAAAAACAAGGTTATTTCATTTGACCTTAGATTTGATAGTAGAATGTTTTAGGGAATATTTATTTAAGGAAAACCATGTCACTTGAAATGACTTGCTAGGATTTTATAAGGGTTAGATTTCCACCCTTACCAAAATCCTATGGATCTAGATCACTTTTTGGTGCAATAATCCATAAATAGATCTAGATGACTTGTTTTCAAGTAAATGAAAATCTATAAGCTGAAATAGTGATGAACCAAGGAAACAAGAGACAATTGTAAGGTAGGGTGAAATAATGATGAACCAAGTCAACAAGAGACAATTATAAAACATAAACGTTGAGCTTAATTACCAGGCTACCAATTTGTTGAGGTTGAGAGCTTGCTTACCTCCAAAGTGAGCAATTCATTGGGTTAAGGTGATAGATTGCACATCCAAGTGAGTGATTTATATTTTTTTGGATGAGAGAGTTTGTGTGTCTCCTAGGTTGGAAATTTTCTCTTTTGGTGTGTCGTTTGTTGAGAATACTAAACGAAGTTATCACTCATTTTTTTAAGAAAAGAGAAGTCAATGAGGTTGAAGGTTGCATTCTTCAATAGTTGGTTTTGAGAGGCTCCTTGCACTATGAGGTGAGCAATTTTCCCTCTGCTGGCTAACTTATGAATTAGAGGGTGACTTTCCTTGGACGTGAGCAATTTGTCTCTTGAAGAGTTTATATCTACTTTAAGTGGAATCATCTACATTAAATAAAAAAACAAGTAAAACAACATATGACACTTTCCACTAATGGACTCCATCGGAAAACGGTTGCTTATTTGTGATGTGAATATTCATGTAACTATTTATTTTATCCTGATACACCTTCTTACAATTGGCCCTTCATTTCTCGTGCCTGCAAAACTTGCTTCTTACAGTTGGCCTTTCATTTCCCTTCCGTGCAAAACTTGTAGTCAATTTTCTCAAGGTACAACCCCAGGTCTGTACAAACTCATTTTTAGTTTCTTTTTTTCAGCTTTTCTTCCTCTCCAACAATAACCTATCGACGTATTATTGTACCTTCTTAGGGAAATTGCTAGTTAACAATATTTTATTGTTTTCTCCCATGTCTTTCTTGTGACCATTTTTAACCAAACTCCACCCTTTTTCTCCAATGTTTTCATAAATTATACACAAGAAATCTAAACTATCATCTTTATATTATGTATTTTCTTATTCAATTAGTTGTCACTATGAACAACATGGTTCTGGATTTAATAAAATTTGAGTTGTGATCTTTTTTTTAATTTTTTTTAATTTTTTTAAAACCGGGGAAAAAAAGTTGCCACTAGTCACATATATTTTTAATTAGTAGTTCTTATTAAGTTAAATATATACTAATTTTATACATTAATACTTATAATATCAAGCATACATACTATACATTCAATATTATTAAATGTCAATATCATTTTTTACTCACCTAAAAACGAAATGTTTTGTTTTAAACAATTTTTAAGAGATAAGTATTAAGCAACTTCAATGCTAATTTCACTTTGATGTTTGATAGTTATTATAGTTCTTAGACTAGACACCACAAATATGCTAAGAAGTTTTAAATAAAACTTAGGTGATAATTTATTTTACTCTATCTTTCACATAAGAGTCCATTACATAAGCCAATGGTTATGTAAGAAAGGTAAATATGTTCATAATGCATCTAATATCTGGAGAAATTTCATCAAAGTATATCCTCTACTGGTTGAAATATTGTCTTGGAAGATTGGTCGCGGCTCCTAGATTGTTGTGGGTGTGGAACCTTTTGTGGGGGATGAAGGAAATTATATTCTTTCCAATAGACTGCTCTCATCTCTTAGTCACAAAATATATAGGTGTTTCGTTGTCTCAGGAGGATTGAAATTAATGATGAAGACTCAATTATTTGTTGAGTGCTAGGGATCTCAATCTTAGCAGTGAGTTGGAAGAAGAGTGGAACATGTTTTTATCGACATTGCACAGAGCTGGGATCTAGTTAAGAGATGAAGGGGAAAATATTATTTGGTGTTGGGAACCTTCAAATGGTGTACCATCAGCGAAGAATGCTTATGTAGCTATTGCATCAAAAGTATGAATCATTCACCTAGTTGGTGGGATTCTTCTCTTTAGAAGTGGAATATCCCATTAAATATTAGCTACTTTAAACAATAAAATACTTACTTGGGACAATTTGAGAAGAAGAGGGCTATGTGGACCGGGCATTTATATTCTTTGCAACAACGAGGATGAGTTTGTGCCTCATATTTTTGTACAGTGTAGATTTGTCAAATCAATATAGATTGACATAAGGAGACTTTTAAATTTTTACAAATCATGGGGAGATTATGACTTTAATGATAGTATTTAATCTTGGATTAACATAAAATCTATTTATCTAGAACTCCCTCTCTTCTTGTCATGGGAGGTGTGGAAGACAAGGAATTCTCAAATATTTGAGAATATGAAGTCGTCAGTATTTGTGTTATGTTCCAGAACTATCTCATCTTTTTCTTTCTTTCTAAGGAAACAGGGTTAGTTAAAAAGAGACAATTTATCATATCCAATTTCCCTATTATCTTTCCCTCTGGCAACTTTGATGGAGTAGCAAAGGAAGGAATGTGTGGAGCAGGCGGAAGTCTGAAAATTAAACATGGCCATGAAATCAAATTTTGGATTGGTGGAGGCTATGGGACTAACACCAAAGCTGAAATCCCAACGTTATGGTGTTTCCTTTGGATCACAAGAAAAAGAGGCATTGAGTCCTTACAGGTTCTAGGTGATTCAAAGATAATCATTGATTGGGAAGGAGGAAAATGTAAGCCTTATGTTATTGCTATTGAGAATTAGATCAACATGGTCAAAGATGAAATTGATATATTCCCGTCTATCTCTTTTTCTCACATATATCGAGAATTTAATCAAAAGGTTGATTTCCTTTCAAAAAAAGTTGTTGGACCAATGGATGGTTATGAACATTTTGAGGAGTATATTGATGAAGTGAGAATTAATGCAGGGTTGCATTAATCTTCTAAAACAATTTTTAAATTTTGAGTTTATTTATTTATTTATTGTTGAACAATTTTTGTTAAACATAATGTTATCTACTTTTTGTTGGAAAGATGTATCTTGACCTTTGATAAGACACTTTTGTTTTTTGTCATAAAAATAAGAATGTTAAACATAATGTTAGGACTACTAGACTATGTATTTCTACACCATATCTAGAAGAGACATCTGATGTAACTTTGATTATTCTTAATAACATGTTATTATTTTTCATTATGAATGCAACTATGTTGCTTATTTGACTTATTATTAATGTTTGGAAACATCTGATGTAATTTTGATTATTCTTAATAACATGTTACTATTTTTTCATTATGAACGCAACTATTGTTTTAATACCAATAATGTGATAACTATCCTTAATATTAATATTAAAAATTTGCATGCCTCAAGTTGCTATGGCAGAGAAAGAGACGGAATATCTGTAGTTTCGGCGAAAACATCCAGACCAGAGTCCAGGACCTTGCCTCTAGGGTTTAGGTAGTCATTGACTAGTGCACGAACAATTCTTTAATCCTCAATCTTCCTCTGCCGAGATTTCTAGAGGGAACGAGACCTAAGGTTGCCATTCCAGCTCCGGAAGCTCCTCCCCGACAACGATGACAACAATTCTAATTCAAGTTCCTGCAGTTTTTGGCACAGGTTCGTGAAGCATTGATTCGATGATGGTGTGATGGAGGATGTAAATTCCACATTGACTCATCCTAGCAGGAGTAAGGTAAAATATCAACAAATTACCATCCTAGCTCGTGAGGAGTCTCTCATTTTTCCACCAGAACCTCCCTTGCAATGTCGACGCATGGACCCTGGCCATCAACAGACTATCAATAGCTATGTGTATTGCATTTTTCACAGGTTTGATTTGAAGATTTGCTTTTAGTCTCTTTCTGAAGTTTTTGAATGTTATATTTTAGGGCGAAAAATATTTCATCGGCTATATGTTATTTAATGCTGTAGCCTTCGTAGTGTGGGTCATTGGATATCAACCTGTTTGAGATGCAATGACCTACACTACAGCATTAAATAACATATAACATATAGCCTATAAAATATTATTCACCATATTTTAGTTCCTCAATGTCTGGGCCATACTTTGAATGTTAGCTTTCAATTCTTCAGTGTGTGCTTGCAAGATACATAGACATCTCCAATTTTTTAAATGCTTCATTATGTATTTTAATAGTAAGCTTTTATGTAGCCTTTTTTTCAGATGGAGAGATCCACGGGAAACCCAACAATACTTCCCCACATTCGTGGATGGTAGAGGTGGTAAACCGCCGGCCATCCTAGCAGAAGGCCTAACCCCAGAGGACTCAAGGCTCGAACCCGTGACCTCCCCCCAAACCGAGAGAGTGTGCGCACGTCTTACCAATTGAGCTAACCCTTGGGGCTTAACTTTTATGTAGCCTAATGGAGGCAGTTTCTAGTTTGACCAAGGCCTAGGTAATTTCTCCTTCTTGAATACCTGGCGGGGTATCTCTATATTTATATGTAAATTTTTTGGATATAAATATAAGGATTAAATTACAAAAAACAATATAATTAAATGTTTTTAAAGTTGTAAATACAAATAATATCAATAATATTAAAATTTAATATTAGAATTATATACACTCGACGTTTCTCCTTTTTGAATACGTGGGCTATCTCTATATTTATATGTAAATTTTTTGAATAAAAATATAAGGACTAAATTACAAAAAAATAATATAATTAAATGTTATTAAAGTTGTAAATACAAATAATATCAATAATATTAAAATTTTAGAATTAAATACACTTGACAATATTTGTAATAAATTAATACTTTTAATTTTAATTAATATGTTACAATTATTATTCACATTCAAATTTGTTTACTTATATTAAATAGTGTTATTCATGACTCGATACTTCATATTGGTGATAGGTTAATGTTGTTAATGATATTTCCTAATATTAACATTAATGTAATATACAATGCTTATTGTCAAGGATTTTGGGGCTTATTGGTGGGATTGAGTGGTTTTTACTTTCCCTACCAAGGATCAAACCCTATTGAGACATAGGCCCGTTGTGATAAAATTAGAAGGGTAGTTGACCCCTGGGATAGAGGCTCACCCCGATGGGCTTCGAGATGTCTTGGATCCTGCTGAGTTGCAATTTATAGTTTGTGGGCTGCTGGATATACTCTTGGGGTTATAGTGGCAACTGCCTGATATGAACATGGGCTAGCTCAGGTAATCCCGACAAGTTACCAATTCCCCATGGTTAAAAAATTGTGATCGTTATATGTTATGTCAGATTGTGACATTGACATAGATGTTTACGAAACATTTTAATGCTAATGTTAATAGTAAAATTATTTTGATAAGGTTATGTTAAGTTTGAGGTTGATGCTATTTATTGTATAAGGTTATGTTAAATTCTATTGTGTAATTTTGGTTTCATTAATCAATGCCTAATTATGGTAGAATTATGTCACATTGGAACCTTCCCAAGGGTCATGTTAGACTGCAATGATCGTTATATGTTACACCAGATTTTGACGTTCACGCTAATATTTACAAAACATTAATGAACTAATATTAATGTTAGCATTAACATTAATTTGATAAGGTTATGTTATGTTTGAGGTTGATGTTAATTAGTGTACAAGATTATGTAATGTTATGGTGTAATTATGGTAATATCAATGAATCCTTAACTATAGTTTAATTAAGGTTTAAATATCATGGGGGCTTCACTTGTTGGCCAATATTCTATCACGTTAGTTCATATTGTGGGTTTTAAAATTATCAAAAATCGAACCAATATATTGCAGGTATTGAGGGGATGAGGGGTTTAAGGTGGGGGTGGGTAGGGTGGTTTATATGGATTGAGGTATAAAAAGGGGTGGGGAGGAGGTTTCAACAAAAAGAGCTTGGGTCAATATCTCTCAAAATTAAGGGTATTCTTTAATATCCCATGATTGCACGTGCTATGTGAGAGGTTCACTAACTAAAGTCCCCGTGTTAAATATGTGACACTGGAACATTCTCATGGGTGACGTTGGATTGGAATGATCATAATATGTTATGTAAGATTGCAATTTTTAGATTGATGTTTACGAAATATTAATGTTAGCATTAACATTAATTTGATAAGGTGATGTTATGTTTGAGGTTGATGATAATTATTGTATAGGGTTATGTTATGGTGTAAGCCTGGTTTTATATTTAATTTTGTGGTTTAATATGGTTTAAAATTATTATGTAAATATTTAAGTATTTAAAGAATTATGTCTAAATATTTAAATATCTAAGTATTTCCTTGCTATGTTTGAAGTTTATAATAATAATATTTGAAGGTTATGTTATGTTAAGTTATGTTATAGTTGACTTTATATTATTATGTTAGGTTGCTACATTCGTAAATGATTATGTTAATATTAATATTAATACTAACATAGCACATTTATTCAATAATTATGCAAAAATCTAGTTTTGATATAATTTAAAAATCTGGTTTTGATATTATGTAAAATTATAGTTATTTCTGGTTGTGGTTATGTTGGATAAGAACATCCCTTAATGGTTATGCCACGTTGCAACATTTAATGCACTTGAATATGTTGACCATGGTTTTTCATGATTGAATATGATTAACTATGGTTAACCATGGTTCATGATGGTTGGCCATGGTTAACTATGGTTGACCATGGTTATTCCTATTTGAATATGGTCAACCTTGGATTTCTATGCTTGACTATGGTATACCCTAGTTGGTTGACCATGGTAGACTTTAGTTGGTTGAGCACAATTATTCATAGTTGACCATGGTTGTTTATTATTGACTGTGGTTATTTATCTTTGATCATGGTTGTTCATCATTGAAAATGGTTTATTATGGTTGACCATGGTTGACTATGGTTGACCAAAGTTATTCATCGTTAAATATGAATGTTCATGGTTAACTGTGGTTAAACTTAGTATTTCATGGCTAGCCATGGTTGATTATGATTGACAATGCCGACCCTAGTTAGTTGATAATAGTTGTTCATGGTCGACAATGGTTCACCATCATTCTTCATGGTTGACTATGGTTGCCCATAATTAATTATGGCTAACTATGGTCAACCATGGTTGTTCATGATTGACTATGGTTGACCACATGGTTCTTCATCATTCAATATGATTATTCTTTATTGACCATGGATGACTGTTGGAGGAGTAAGTCGGTAAGCCGACTTAGTCAATCATCCAACTAATTAGAGGTTAGGTCGGCCACATAAGGTCGTGTCAGTTCACCGAACCGACAGGTAGTTATTTGTAACTATTTGTAATTCATATATATTAGGCTGTTGAGCCAGATGAGAACTCGGTTCAGTTCTCTGTATTGTATGGACTTTCATTATAATATAATCTGTTATTATGCTTACTTGTTCTTGTCTCTTGTCTCTGTTATGTATGTCTGTCATTAATGTGTATTATTGGTAACCCTATGTGATCTGTGAGATTACAACATTGGTTCCGTTGCTGGTAGTACATGTCTGAGATGTATACAAGTATATGATATCAAAACAAGAGATTAAGGACTAGTGGGAATGTAAAATAACAAACTACTTGCAAAATTACGCACAAAGAAACAAATTAATGACTGCTCAAGTGAAAGAAAGGTTCTTTACTGAGACTCATGAGAATTTTGTAGAATCAGTGCCCCAGCTTTTGAAGAAACTCCTAGATGAAAAAACCGGAAGCAATTAAAGACCAATAGCTGCTAGACAAACTGATTCAAGGGGGAAGAACAAACCTGTCGGAGTGGTTCGAAAAGATCACCGACGAATTCTGCGAGGAGAAAGCCGTAGAGGAAATAACTTTGGTGGAAACCATCAAGAATAAATTCTACACAGACCTCACCGAGCAATTCTTGTGTTCCTTACCGACCTTGCTATTCAAATTCCTGATCGAGAAAGGAGTGGGACATATCATTGAACCTCATCCATTACTGTATGAACCACCACAAAATACTAATTGGGTGGAGAAACAAAAGAAGTGGGAGAAATTCATTGCTGAAAGGAAGTGGGAAAACTTCCTAAGAAAGTGAACAGAACTATCTGGGCTTTCTAAAGCGTCGGGTAGGCAATGGGGGGGTAGTTGGTCGTATGTCGGGGTAAAGTGGAGAGGATTCTAGTCGACTAAAGAGATACCATTCACTAGCAATGAAAAGTTGATCTAAAAGGGAAATTGAAAGGATAGTGTCACATAAGGGTACGACGAACTTTCAGAAAATAGAGAGGGAGAAGAGGCTGCAAAGAAGGGAAGAGAGAAGAGAAAGAGCCATAGCGCTGAAAAGAGGAATGAGCACTAGGGTGACAGACCAAGAGAGAAATCTGCAAGATTCAGGTCATGACCGACATGAAGAAGGCGTGGAAGAAGAAGCGTCTCCTATGGAAGAAGATTTGTGGATAGAGTAGCGAGAAGCTCTCCAATTAGAAGTTCCCCAGGAGGTAATACCTCTATCTCCAATGAATTCGAGTACTAGGATACAAACCATTGTCGAAGAGGACCTTAGAATAGTAGTTGGTGACTTTGGTATTTGGAGCCGACTGGACGACGAGAGAAATGATGACAATCATCTACTTATCCGTCAACTAGAAGAAGGAAATTGGGTAACGCTTCAAGCATTACCCTCCAACCGAAGTATCCACTTACTTTACCCAACACATGAAGGAGCACCTCCCCTGCCAAATACAACTTTGGAAGATACAGAAAATTTAGAGCTGCAGACAAATAATTGCAGTTGGACATCGACAGGAGAAGTTGACCCCGACCGATTGCTTGTCGGAGAAGAAACGACAACTAATATGACCGATGGAAATGAGAGTTCTGTTGAAAATAGTTTTGCACAGAAGAATAAACAAAATACCCCACTATCCCCACCTTCACCCCCACCACCACCACCTCCTAAGGAAGATAGTGATAGTGACTCCGACATGGGTCACGGGTCAGCACACATCCCTCTATATGAGGGTGACAAGGACCCCAGATGACATTGGTTCATCTGTGAGTTGACTTGGGAGGAAAACGAAGTTACAGATGAAGACATACAGATGGCACAGTTCACTGGTGCCTTGAGGAAAAGGGCATTAACATGGTATATGACCTTTTCTGAGAGAAATCCACGAGCAACTAAAGCCGAAGTCAAAGCACAATTTCTATCATTCTTTAAAACCCGAGATGCAAAACATCTGGCAGCAAAGAAATTAAAGACAACATCACAAAAGCAAGGAGAAACTATCTGTGACTACGACAAATGCTGGAAAGACCTTCTCAGCCAGTTGGATTATGTCATTGATGAGTAATTATTAATCTAGTGGTTTCTTGTAGGTCTGTCACAGAAAATTCGTTGACACATCAGTCTGGAGACGTTCAAAACTTCTGAAGATGCGCTTATGAAATATTTACAAGTAGAAATGGATAAATACATTCCAACATATTCCACGGATCACAAACTAGAGGAACAACTTGAGATCATGCAGAAATATCTAAAAGAGCTAAACCTTAAAAGTCAGGATATTTGGTGCACAAAATGATCGATGGCCAGACATTCAAAGGACAACTGTCGACAGGATATTAGCCGACAAGATGTTCGATTTGTGCAAAAAAAATGTTTCTGCAACATCTGCCAGGAACATGGAGAGCATACCACAAAAGATTGCCCATTCAACATGAAGAATGGCAAAGCATCATGGTGTGCAATCTGTGAAACTAAAAATCATAACACCTGTTGTAATCTCATAGATCACATAAGGTTACCAATAATACACACTAAAACATATATATGAAACAGAGACAAGAGATAAGAAAAAATAGGTGAATAGATAGATTATATTATACGAATGAGTCCATACAACACAGAGAACTGAACTGAGTTCTCATCTGGCTCAACAGCCTAATATATATGATTATAGAATGGTTACAAAATAACTACCTGTCGGTTCGGTGAACCGACACGACCTTAGGTGGCCAACCTAATCTCTAGTTTAGTCGACTGACTGACTTAGTCGGCTGATCGACTAAGTCGGCCCATCGAATTTGTTGGTTGATCGACTAAGTCGGCTATCCTTCAAGTCGACTTATTGACTTGCTCCTTCTACATCTCCCCCATGAACAAAATTTTTCTTCGTCCCAAAGAAATAGGGAGGTACAAAATTCTTCATGGTATCAATAGTTATTGCGGTGGGCTATGAAGTCTGATGGTTGGTATTTTCTATATGCAGACTTATACAATGGATGGGGCTATTACTATGAGGTGATGTTGGAAATCTATCCAACTTTGCAAAATTTTCTGGATGTCGGGACCCATAAACTGGTCCTTCTCTGAAATGGAGACTTCAGCTATCCTCTCCATGTCGAAACCCATAAACTGGTCCTTCTCTTCTGCAGTCTCGATAAGTCGTTTCATCTGTGGGCATATGATGTCAACTTTCTCCAAGTTAGGGAGAGGTTGTTGCACCCACTGATGTGCTTCCCTTTCTAGTTTCTGCAGTTTGGCAGTTTCAAGTAGTATCTGTTATTCTATTGTCGTTCTGAGTGCTTCCTCAGTGGTTTTTCTGCTTTCTAATGCCTAAATCCCTTGTCGAGTATGTCGAGTCTACTGATATACTTGCCTGTAGTAAATAGGCCAGTCTCTTAGTATTTCTTCAGTTACGACAGACTCCTCCATATGATCCTGCAACACTTTATAGGCTTCAGAAAATGCAGTGTGCTGTGCCATTAGAATTCGGGAAGTTTCCTCTTTTTGTTCCTCCTTTGTTTCCTGAATGTGAGCTTGGAGTGTCGAAACCATGCTCTCAAATAACTAATATGGCCTTTCGAGTGGTTTGTCTGTTTCGACCTCTATGGGGCCCGGCATGACGGACTGGGCCAGATTCTTGCATTTGTCGAGAAACTCGACCTGTTTTATGTTTTTTTCATTGAGTTCTTTATTTATTTGCTCACTCCTTGTCTTTGCTTCACTTGCTAGGGTTTTGAGGAGTTGTCCTAACTCTGTGTCGGTCAGGGAACTTGCATCCTTCAATCTGATTTGGACCTTTGAAGGCTGTCCATGATGCTCCTTCTTCTATTTCTCCTTCCTCTTCTTATGCTTTTCTTTATTTGCTTCATGTGTACCTGCAACAGTCGAGGCAGGATCTTTGGTTTGTGGGATAGAGGCCGATGGTTTCTCTGGTTGGGGAGGTGGGATGACTACCACCTCTGGTTGTTAGATGCAGATGGTTGTGGTGGGCCTTTCTCTGAGTCGGGGGGTGGTGGTGGGGGTGGAGATGGTGGTGGTGGTGGTGATGGAGTTGGCGAATGGTCGGGGGTGATTGGTGGATTGTCGGGGCGGGGAGGGGGGTCTAAGTCAGAGAACATNGAGAACATTTGGTGGATTTATTGGGCTATGTCCTCTTCATTTTCTGCTCCTCCAGTTGGGGCAGTGGCTGGTGGGTCGGTTTGGGGTACAGTCGGTGTGATAGTCAAGGACCGACGTGCAATTAATTCAGCTTCCTTGTCAGGATTTCTCTTGAAAGTTGATGTAATGGTTGCAAAGGTTTTGGGCTGTGCATCCTATCCTGGTTGGTATCCTCCAGTAGTGAAGAGAGGTGATTTTGTAGAGATCTTGTGTGCTGACGTAAATATGTCAGGTAGTTTCTCAATGAACGCCTGCAAATCTCTATCTTTGTCGAACTTTGCTTTCACAGCCTCCGTCATCGCACTTTTGCATAAGTCGAGGGGGCTTACTGATCACGGTGCCGGTACTTGTTCCTTAGTTATTTTCGTCGGTGATGGGGGTGGAGGCATTGACACAAGGTCGATAACGTTTTCAGGTGTCTTCATAGTCTTATCTTTCTTCGGTCGACCTGCTTGTGCTCCCGCGTCGATGAATCTCTGGAACTAGGTTTCGACCGGCACCTTGTTTGCTGCGGCATTCTCTATAATGTCGAGGGCCATGGCTAGCAGTTCCTCCTCATCTTCTGATGAGTTGTGCTTACCTTTACCTTGTTGTTGTTGTTGTGTTTTGAGCTTCTTCCTGGCCACTTCTATCTCCTTTGACAATTTTTGAATAATGCCTTTTGTAACAGCATACTCAGGGTTTTTTGGCTCTGTCTCCCCCCTTGGCTCCTGTGTCGGGACGACACTTTCTGTAGCCGAAGGAATTAGCTACTGCTGTGGCTGCAGCTTTACGGCCTGGGGTTCTTCCCTCTTTGCGGTCGGAGGTTTGATGATTATTTGTAGTCGACCAGTGTCTCCTCCGACACAAAATGAGTAAATAAGTAGCATTCATGTCCTGCAACTTCATTCAAGATTTCATCTGCATAAGGGGTTGGAAATGGGTCTGTTAGTGTTACTTTGTTTAGTTCCCTAAAGTCAACACAAATTCTTAGTCTGGCTGGGTCATGTTTCTTAGGTTGTACAACCATTGGACTTGGCCCATTCTAATTGGTTGATGGGGTAGATGATTCCTGCTGCCAACATGTTATCAATTTCCTTTTTGACTATCTCCTTGTATTTGTGAGCTAGTTTATAAGGGCTTTTCTTCACAGGTCGAACATCAGGTTTAGTAGCAATTTTCATCTCTCCCATTTCGTGTACTAAGCCTTTGAGGTCTTTATAATCTCTAGCAAATACATCTTGGAACTCCTTTAATAGGTTCACTATCTCTGTGGTCTATTCTTTGCTCCAGTAGTCACCAATCTTTGCCATTTTTGGTCGATCATCATTTGACATGTCGAATTATTTAGTTTTGACTTTAGCATCTAGCCACTCTGGTGCTTTGGATTCATTGATCGGTTGACTTCATTCTTTGAACTATGAGAATGTGGCAGGGAATTCGGCTGCAGTCATTCTATCGGTATCTTATTTGTCAGTTGTTTCAACTTTCAGGATTGTACAAATAGGTTTGGTCGTTTCGATATGGCTGGATTTCCATCGGAAGCTTTTTCCTTCTGTGTTTTTGTTTTCTAATTGTAATCTTGTCGACTGTGGATTTGACCTTGTTTGTATATTGTTACATTTTATTGTCTGTCAGTTATCTTTTAAGGGTTTGTTTTCGGTTGGTTGTATAAATTCTTTAATCTATTTTGCTGTTTCGACCAAGTTTTCATTTTGTGGTATAAAGTTGAAATATTTAATGAAATTTTTCCTGAGTTCGTGCCATAAGAAGGTCTCACCTATTGCTTCTTCCATCTTATACTATTTGTTTGGTAAGTCGATGAGGGTTGATGGGAACAAGTGTGGCCATGCTCGTTCATCCTTGTAGCCAAGTCTTCTCCACTCCTTTTCACAGGTTTTGATATGATCCTCTGGGTTCTATCCTTGAGTGAATACAAGTATCTGAGCTTGTTGGGTTAACTTCTTTCCTCCAAACCTTTTGAAAAAATAAGTCGAAGCAGTTGTCCAGGTCTACAGTCTTGTCTGATGGGTATCTCACCATCTAGCAGCTTGTCCTGTAAAAGTTTCGACTAGGCTTTGAAGTCGACCATGTTCACCAATATTTTTGGACACTTGCTCGACATGCATGAATGGTGATTCCCTTTCCTTGTATATTGGTAGTTTTGTAGTATTTAGGTTGGTAGGTTGTAAGGTAGGGTGTTCCCTAATTTTCTTCTCAAAGTTTTTTGGGACAATGGACACTATGAAGCACTGTTGGGTGGGCTTTTTCTGCACTTTTTGTATAATCCAACACCCTCTTTCTTGTGTTTCGCAGTTCTCAATCTCCCAATCATATAAGTCAGCGTCAGAATTATAACCAACTGAGTCTTGGTTGCCTAAATTAAGTTCTCCATGGATATTTGGTTATGTGTAATCTGCATTGTTTTGGATCTGGTGGAGTTGTTGGACATCGACTTCTTCATCAATAGGTTCAGTCCAAGGTTCGCCTTGAGATGGATGATTGGGTACAATGACCTTTTGCCCATTTCCTTTTAATTTGATTCGCTCCTTGTCCAGGGATATGGATGCTTTCATCTTTCTACCCCAAGGTCAACCAACTAACGCTGGGAAGGAATTGGATCCTTCCTTTGGGTCAATGATTTTGAAATCGACCTTGTTCGAGATTCCTTTTATAGTCATGTCGACATTTTTCCAGACTCCAATGGGTTCAATTAGGCCCTGGTCGGCTAGTTTCAGGTATATGCCTGACTCATAGAGTCAAGATCGGCCCATTTGTTCCCAAGTGTCACAAGTCATGATGTTTACTTGTCAGCCGAAGTCAAGCACTATTGTTGGACATGGTATCCTTCGATTTCTAGGTTGACAAGTGGGTCGGCATCACCTTTGTCTTTTTTATTTAAGCTGTAGACGTTCTTTGTTTGTTTTTCAGAGTTGGTACATTTTATTTCATACAACAAATCGATGAACTGGGATACTGAGTTGTCTTTTTGTACGAACTGGATTAATTCATTTATTGTGTTATGTCGAATGTCATGAACGTTTTCTTGTCGTGCAATTTCTTTGAATACATTGGTTGCTTCTTTGTATGTTTGTTTTTATTTCAGTGTGTCAGGATAGACACGTTTCTCTTTTATTTTACTGATTCTGGGGTTATCAGCTCTTGTTTTTGTTCCTTGTCTAGTTACAATATGCAATTTTTTTGTGTTTATTACATCATTTTTTTGCACATAGGACAATACATTAACATTTTTCTTTGTATTAATTTTTTCTAACATGGTAGGGAAATACTCTAGTGAGTGATCCCCTACCCCATAGTGAGTACAGAATTTGAGATCAGTTCTGTCTTTATATGGACAGTCTACATACTGATGTCCCTCTTTATAACATGTAAAGCACTGGATGGGTCGACGCAATCGATTGTCTCGAGTCCCAGGGAATCGACCTCTTCTTCCATAGCATGCACATCGATTGTCGTACTGGCACTCGTATCGTCGACCATCGTATCTCTGATCGTTCTGATCGTTTGCTAGATTGTTTTGCTCGTTATGCTGTGCCACTGCATTGGTTTGGTAGATCGCTTGATAATTCTATCGTTTCTTCAGGTTCAAATGACAGTCGGCCGTGTTATGATTTTTAGTCTCGTAGATGGAACACCAGGATTCCTTTCCATTCTTCATGTTGAACGGGCAGTCTTTCGTCGAGTGATCCCCGTGCTCCTGGAAAATTTCACAAAATTATTTGGTCTGCATGAATCGAACATCCCGTCGGCTGTATTCCTATCGACAGTTGTCTTTGGAATGGCCGGTCGTTGAGCATTTGGTGCACCAGATCTCTTGATTCTTTAGGTTTAACTCCTTTAGAGACTTCTTTACGTTCTCGAGCTGTCCTTCCAATCTGTGGTCCATGGGGTAAGCAGTTATGTCCTCGTCCATCTCTACTTGAAGAGATTTTGTTAACGCATCTTCGTAAGATTTGAATGTTTCCAGACTTATGTGTCGACGCACTTTCTGAGATAGCCCTGCTAGAAACCAATGGATTAGTAACTGTTCATCTATAACATAGTCCAGCTGGCTCAGAAGGTCTTTCCAATGCTTATCATAGTCGCGGACAGTTTCCCCTAGCTTTTGTGATGTAGTTTTTAGTTTTTTTGCGGCCAGGTGTTTAGCATCTGGAGTTTTGAAAAATGACAAAAATTTCACCTTGATCTCGGCTTTTGTTGCTTTAGGTTGTCTTTCCAAAAAGTTCATATACCATGTCGATGCCCTTTTCCTCAAGGCACTGGCGAACTGTGCCATTTGTCTGTCTTCATCTATAACTTGGTTGGCCTCCTAATGTCGACTCGCAGATGAACCAGTGTCGTCTGATGTTGACTTCTACTGTCGATGGTCCACTACAACTATTTGTCCACAGTTCGGAATGTTGTGTGTCTTCTAAAGCTGTATTTGGTGGGGGGGGTGCTCTTTCATGTGTCGGTAAGAGTAAGTGGATACTTCGGTTGGAGGGTGCCGCTTGAAAGGTCACCCAATTACCTTCCTCTGGTCGACGTATAATGAGGTGTCATCCAGTGTATGTTTCATCATCTAGTCGACTCCATATACTAAATTCACCAGCTCGTAGTTGGAGGTCCTCTTCAACAATAGTCTGTATCCGAGTACATGGATTCAATGGAGAGAGGGTTGTTCCTTCATTGGGAGCTCTTAATTGGAGAGCTTCTAGCTGCTCTATCCACAATTCTTCCTTCGCAGGGAACGCTTCTTGTTCCACGCCTTCCTCATGTCGGTCATGACTTGACTCTGGTGGATTCTCTTCTTTGTTGGTCTCCCTAGGACTCCTTCCTCTGTGCAGCTCTAAGGCTCTTTCTTGTCTTGCTTCCCTCCTCTGGTGTCTCTCTTCCCTCTCTATTTTCTGAATGTCCGACATACCTTCGTATGATACTATTCTCTTGAGTTCCCTTTTAGTCGACTTCTCATTACTGGTGACTGGTATCTGTTTCTAGTCGACTAGAATCCACTATACTCTATCTCGACATATGACCAGCTACCCCCCCATATCCTACCCGATGCTTTTAGAAATCCCAGATAGTTCGGTCTATTTGCTTAGGAAGTATTCCCACTCCCTTTCTGCAATAAATTTTTCCCACTTCCTTTTCTTCTCTGCCCAGTTAGAGTTTGATGGTAGTTCGTGAAGTGATGGACGAGGTTCAACAATATGTCCTACTCCCTTCTCGATCAAGAATTTGAATAGCAAGGTCAGTAAGGAACACATAAATTGTTCGGTGAGATCTATGTAAAATTTCTCCTTGACTATTTCCATCGGAGTTTTGTCATTGACTGCTTGCTCCTCACAGAAGTTGTCGTCGATTTTCTCAAACCACTCTGACAAGTTTGTTCTACCTCCTCAGATCAGTTTTTCCAGCAACTGTTATTCTTTAGTCCCATCCGGCTTTCTCATCCAAGAGTTTCTTCAGAAGTTGGGGCACTGATTCGACAAATTTTTCATGCGTTTCTGTGAAAATTATTTCTTTTGCTTGTGTGATTGTTAATCTGTTCCTTCGCATGTAATTCTGCAAATAGTTTGCAACTTTACGTTCCCACCAGTCCTTAATATCCTGCTCTGGTATCATTTGTTTGCATATATTTCAGTCATGTACTACCGACAACGGAACCAATGTTGTAATCTCACAGATCAAATAAGGTTACCAATAATACACACTAAAACATATATATATAAAACAGAGAAAAGAGATAAGAACAAATAGGTGAATAAACATATTATATTATATGAATGAGTCCATACAACACAAAGAACTGAACTGAGTTCTCATCTGGCTCAAAAAGTCATAGTACCTATTCATCCATCCCAAGGAGAACCTTGGACATAACCAATTGATGAAGAAGTTGACATCCGACAACTATATCATATACAAAATAATGAAGATTACACAAAACCTAATACATATGGTGAACTTTACTTAGGAAACCAAGACTCAGTAGGATAAAATTCAGATGCATAACTATATGATTGGGAGGTTGAAAAATATGAAACAAAAGCAAGAGGATGTTGGACTATTCAAAAAGTATAGAAGAAACCAGTCAAACAATGCTTTGTGGTGTCCACATCCCAAAAATATTTGAGAAGAAAATTAGGGAATATCCTACCTTGCAACCAAAAAATATAAATACCACAAAAATCCCAAGGTATAAAGAAAGAGAATCACCAGTTATGCATGTAGAGCAAGTATCTCGGAACATTGTGAACATGGCCGACTACAAAGTTTAGTAGAAAATTTTACAGGACAAGTTGCTAAATGGTGGGATACCCATCAGTCAAGACTGCAGACATGGGAAACAACTTCGACTTATTTTGTAGAAATATTTGGAGGAAAGAAGTTAACCAACCAGGATCAGATACCTATATTTACCCAAGGATAGCATCCAGAAAACCATATAAAGACATGTGAAAAAGATTGGAGAAAACTTGGATATAAAGATGAACGTACATGTCGACACTTATTTCCATCAACACTCATTGACTTACCAAACAAATGGTACAAGATGGAAGAAGCTCGGGGTGAAACATTTCTATGGCATGAACTTAAAGAGAATTTTATCAAAGACTTCAACTTTGAACCCCAAAATGAGAATTTGGTCAAAACTGCAAAACATATCAAAGCATTTGTACAACCGACATAAAACAAAACCCTAAGGGACAACCGACCGACAATAAACTGTAACAATATACAAATCGGGACAATACCAAATTCAACAAGACTACAATTGGAAAATGAAAATTCGAAAGGGAAAAGCTTTAGATGGAAATCAAACCATGTCGAAATGATCAAACCTATTCGCACAGTACTCAAAGTTGAAACAACTGACAAGGAGGATACCGACCGAATGATTGCAACAGACTTCTCTGCCACATTTTCATAGTTTAAGGAAGGAAGTCGACTAATCAATGAATCTAAAGCACTGGAATGGCTAGATGGTAAAGTCAAAAATAGAGAATTCGATATATCAAATGATGATCGACCAAAAATAGAAAAAAATGGAGACTACTGGTCTGAAGCACAAACAACAGAAATCACAAACCTACTGAAAGAATTTCAGGATGTATTTGCTAGAGACTATAAGGATCTTAAAGGTCTAGTACATGAAATGGGCGAAATGAAGATCGACATTAAACCTGATGTTCGACCTATCAAGAAACGACCATATAAACTAGCTCACAAATACAAAGAGATAGTCAAGAAAGAGATTGATAACATGCTTGTAGCAGGAATCATCTACTCTATTGACCAATCAGAATGGGCAAATCCAATGGCGGTTGAACCAAAGAAACATGATCCAACCAAGCTAAGGATCTATGTCGACTTCAGAGAACTCAATAAAGTTACATTAACATACCCATTTCCAACTCCTTATGCAGATGAAATCTTAAATGAGGTAGGAGAACATGAATGCTATTCATTTACAGATGGATTCTCAGGTTATAATCAAGTACCAATATCCAAAGAAGATAAGAAAAAACAACATTCATATGTGAATTTGGCTCATTTTCTTATAGGGTTATGCTTTTTGGACTTAAAAATGCACCTACATTCTTTTCAAGGATTGTGGTTAAAACATTTCAGGAGTACATTTACAAAACAATGGCAGTATATTTCGACGAGTGGACAATATATTCTACACTAAAGGACCATTGTAAATGGCTAAGACTTATGCTGAAACGATGTCGACAGATCCAACTATCACTAAACATCAAGAAGTGCATATTTCTAACTCCTATAGGAATACTATTAGGACACCTTGTCTGTAAAGAAGGTATTAAAGTCGACTTCGCAAAAATAAAAATCATCCTCGACTTAAAATCTTCGATGAATCCAAAACAAGTCAGGGTGCTACTTGGTCATACAGGATACTGTAGAAAATTCATAAGACATTATTCAGACATGACATACCCACTGGAATAATTGCTAAGAGATGATTAGGAATTTAACTAGACAGAGGAGCGTAACATATCATTTGAAAAACTAAAAAGAAAGCTAGTCGAAGCACCCATCCTAAGGTTTCCAAATTAGTCGATCAAATTCCATGTTCACATCGATGCATCAAGCCTAGCAATAGGAGCAATCCTAACTTAGCCAGGAGATGATGGAATGGACTATCCTATAGTTTACAGTAGCATGAAACTAAACAAAGTTGAAAGAAACTATTCAACAACCAAAAGAGAAGCATTAGGAATGGTCTTTGCACTACAAAAATATCGACACTATCTACTAGCTAATCCATTTATCTTTTACATTGACCATAAAACACTAAAATACCTTGTAAATAAGCCTCTACACCATGGAATAATTTGTCTATGGCCACTTCTATTCCAATAATTTGAATTCGAAGTCATTGTCAGACCAGGTAAGCTAAATATCGGTCCTGACCACTTATCCCGAATCGACACAGGGGAGGAACCGACGGGAGTTAAAGACGACTTACTAGATGCACATTTATTTCGAATAGAAGCTGCCCTGAAAGAGTTAGAGGAAATAGCTCAGTTTTTAGAAAATGGACAAGCACCAGAAGGTATGAGTACGAAGAAGAAACAGATCTTAGCCATGAAAGATGCACCTTATAGTCTCATAAATGGATTCCTATATAAAATGGGTTTAGACGACATCCTTAGAAGGTGTGTACTAGAACATGAAAGAAATAATATTATGTATGAAGCACATTATAGACCTGTAGGAGGACATTTCCAAGCAGACACAACTGTAAAGAAAATCCAACAATCAGGGTTGTGGTGGCCGACACTTCATAAAGACTGCAAAATTTTTGTAAGACAATGTGACAGATGTCAACGGCTGGGTCGACCCCTGCCTAGTACATAAATTCCCTTGATATCAGTAAACCCAAGTTTGACATTTGAAGTTTGGGCCATCGACTTCATAGGACCATTTCTTATACCATCAAAAAGAACAGGTGCAAGGTACATAATAACTGCAGTCGAATACATAACCAAATGGGCAGAGGCAGAACCAGTTGACACATGTTCCAACGAGATAGATGCTAAGTTTATCTATGAGAATATCATTACAATATTTGGATGTCCATTAACCCTAATCAGTGACCATGGAACACAATTCATAAATAAAACTATTAAAACACTAACAGACCAGTTCCAAATCAACCACCGATAGGGTATAGCTTACCACCCTCAGTCGAATGGAGCAATTGAAGCATTTAACAAAAAATTAACAAAAGGATTAACAAAAATATGTAACATCGACAAAGATGACTAGGATGAAAAGATACCTGCAATACTATGGGCATACAAAATGACATATAAGCGTTCAACTGACCAAACACCATTTCAACTAGTTTATGGACATGAAACAATAGTTCCTCTACACTTTCAACAACATATACCTATTATCACATAAATTTTTCATTTCGATGTCGAACAAGGAAGAAAGGACCGACTATTGCAACTAAGTAAGCTTGAAGAACACCGACTAATCGCGTTACAACATCAGGAAATCCAGAAACAACAATAGAAGGCATGGCATGACCGAAACATCAAAAACAAAAACCTGTCGGTAGGAGACCTTGCCTTACTATACAATAGTCGGGTAAAAGGAAAACCCAAAAAAATACATACAGAATGGATGGGACCCTATGTTATCAAATAGGTACATGCCAATGGATCAGTCTGAATAAGGACGTTACAAGGCATAGTATTTCATAAACTTGTTAATGGTGCCCGACTAAAGCGGTACAGAAACTAAACCAGTTCAAAAACAAAAAACAAACAAACATATAATGACCATAACGGTTAAACAAAAGCTATAAAAATCTGAAAAATAAAAAAACTAAAATAAGATCGAAAAACATAAAACAGTATGACATGAAATCACCACTACGACAACCGACATCATGCCCATCGACATAACACCATCAACCGCTCACTTAACTGACATCGACTAACGACCTCGAAAGTCCCATCCCGCCTTCATGACTATGATCGACATAATCAAATCACCATTAATGCAAACTCAAGTGTTCATGCTGGACCATCACGTCCGCCATTAATACACCCATCGACAAAAACGTCAAACGCATCAACTATAAATACTGAACCGCCAAAGGATCATTTACAACATTCCGAATAGAGAGAGCATATTAGCAACTAGATGAATGAAAACCAAGAATACCGAGGCAAAATCGACCAGAAAACCGACAAGATGGCACCTAAACAAACCAGATTTGCAACAAAGGCTAAAGAACTATAGACCGTGGAGACACCCTTGATGAAGAGACTCAAACTCATCAAGAACTCCAAGGTTCAGGAGGGCTCATGGGTGAAACTATGGGTCGAGATTAAAGAGTGGGATTATGTCGACAAAAGGCCTACACAAGCTACAGAGAAAATCAACCACAATACCATCATAAACTACATCAATGTGTCGATCATGCCCAGTTTCGGAGGCACGAAGGAAACAACGGTGAAATTTATCATAAGCCAGTATCATAAAGGTAGATTTTACTTCGACCAACCGTTTGAAATCTCTAGGAAAGTAATTTCCAAATTGAATGGATTATTAAACCAAGGTGAACTAGTACTAGTTAGGATCAAGGAAGGGATGGTAGAAGAGCTAACAATATCAGCATTAGGAAAAAATTCCAAAGGGCTAATGATTAGCCAAATACAAGCTTGAACGCCACAAATAGTGGCCAAAATCATAGCCACTGCACTTACACCGATAGGTCGAGGAAGCGACCTCAAACTAGATATGTTGGAGGCAGTGGATACCATTTCCCACATAGGAAAGATATACAGATGGGTTGAGTATGTCGTCGACATGCTCAAAGGCATCTACGAAAAATGTCAGGAGTCGGGAGGAATTATCATTTTTCCATCCCTAATGTTATGGATAGTAATGTACTCCTTGTCCCTTGTCGGGGATAAGCAATTTCAAGAACCAACAAAATTTCATATGTGGAGATTCAAACCGTTCTCCCAGAATGGAACACTGAAAGAACTTGCAAACAGAAAAGTGCTGTTCAAAAATTGGTTCCAATAGCTGAAAGTCCACATGACCAGATGGAGGGTGCCCCAGAACATTTGACGAAGTTTTCCCAAAAATTCCCACATCTAGTTAGAACTTGACCATACTGTGGTATGGTACATGCAAGGCACCAAGGCAAAGGTGAGATCTCTTGACTATTACCCGACAGTCAAAGAGATTTTCTGAGAGCTAGCTCGACAGGCAGGTTCAAAACTGTCGATACCAGCAAGGGAAAAAGAAATAAATTTCACGATAGAAGAGCCACTGACAGACCAGTAGAAGGAGGAATATTACGAGCTCAACCTATACATCAACACATTTGTGTCAGAGGAGACGCTGATCGAAGGCACTGGCCGATTACAAATCGTAATCAAACCTCCAACAGCACAAAGGAAAGAGACACAAACAGAATAGTAGGTAACCAATCTAGCGTAAGAAAGCCTTGTCTTGACTAAAGATCGGGGAGGAGAAATAGACACTGAAAACCCTGAGTATGCTGTCACCAAAGAAAATATACGCAAATTGTCGAAGCATATAGCAGCCTCAAGGAAGAGAAAAAGAACTCAGGAACAGGAACAGGGGAAGGGTAAGCACAAGATTATCATTGTAGAGTCCTTAGAAGATGAGGAAGAACTAGCAGCTACAGCTTGCGAAATTATAGAAGATGCCACAGCAAACAAAATTCTCGTCAAGACCCAATTCTAGAGATTTGTCGAAGCAGGGGCGCAACAAGGTCGGCCAAAGAGGGCGAAACGCATAAACACTTCGATGGCTGAAAATGTTATGGATCTTGTGTCTACACCTCCACCCCCGTCTCTGACCAAAATCACAAAAGAGCTAATTCTATAACAGCATTCCATAATCCCACTCAACATATGCAAGAATGCTATGTCGAAGTCCGTGAAGGAAAAGTTCAACCGCGACAGAGACCTCTAGGCATACATTGAAAAATTGTCTGAGTTACTCACTTTGGTTCAAAATCTCACCACCAAAGCCCCTTTGTTTGAAGCTGGTGGATCCAGACTAACCGCTCTCCAACCTGGCCAAGTAATCCAGAGGCCGAGGACTTTTGCAATTGCGAGTTCGAAATTTGAGAGAAACCCCAACAAAGAAGTTGAAGTGGTCGCAAGTTGGACCACATCTATCATTTTGACCGACCCCAAACCCAACCCACCAGACAATGAACCAACTAAAGACGAGGAAGGAGAGGACATGGATGAAATAAGTTGAGAAATCAAGGAACTGTTCTTCGACCTCCAGGAAAAATCACCTCCACAAACCCACGACCCCTCACCCGACCATATCTCCACTAATCCAATCACACAAGACCATTCACCAACACCATCACCACCGCTTCACCACCCAAAGTCTCTAATCCAACCAACTGCACCTGAACCACCTCCACCACAACCATTATCACCAACCACAACCGCATCTAGACCCTCTGAACCCAATCAACCAGATGCATAACCAACTGCAGCAGTTATCCAACCAACCCAACTAGAAATACCATCAACCACTGCTAGCTAGCAACCACACAATCCAATTTTTACTGTTACAGGTACACAGGTGCCAAAGCAAGCAGAGTAGCAAAAGCACAAAAGAAAGAAAGACAAAAAGAAGAAGGACCATCAAAGCCAGACAACAATGGTCCAAATTAGTCAACTTGGATCGACCACTACATTTTATCCAACTAAACTGAGGGATAGAGAATTAGGGAAACTCTTGGAATCATTGGCAATTAAAGAAAAAACAAGGAGCCAGAACAGACGTAGGGAGCTCAGTGAGAATGAAAAAGAACAGGTCGAGTTCCTTAACAAATGCAGAAACTTGGTGCAATCTATGATACCAGGTCTGACAGAGGTCAACACTGACAAGCAGTTAGAAAAGGCTTATCAGCTACTTGAGAGCATGGTGTCAGCTCTATAGGCACAAAGGAAAGATACCAAAGAGGAGCAGAAAGAAGAAACAATTCAACTGCTGACATAGTAGCACATAGCTTTTATAGAAGCATACAAGGTACTATGATATCACATGGAGGAGTTGGTCATTACAAAAGAAGTACTGAGAGATTGGCTTGCATATTATGGGCAAGTCTATCAGCAAGTTCGACAAACCTGACAAGAAACCCAAGCACTTGAAAAGAGAAAAATCATAGAGGTAGAACTCAGGAGCACAATCGAAAATCAAATAGTGCTCGAAACAACCAAATTGCAGAAGCATGAGCGACAAGCACACTAGTGGGTGCAACAAGCAATTCCAAATCTAGAAAAATTAGACATCATCTGCTCGCAAATGAGACAAATTTTTGAGACAGCAGAGGAAAAGGACCAGTTTATGGGTCCCGACATGGAGAAGATAGCAGAATTTTCCATTAAAGAAAAGATGTCGATATTATCAAGTCTGAGTACATTAACAATTGACATCCAAAAAATACTGTAGAGTTGGACAATAGTTCAACATCAGCTGGCAGTGACAGCTGAAGCAATTGTCGAAGTCTGTGTGCTGAAAATACCAACAATTAGACTTCACAGCCCATGAATACCAAGCACAGAAACAACCACCTAAGGACAGGCAAAGAAATTTTGTGTACCTCCCTATTTCTTCGGGATGAATAAACGTTTTGTTTGTGGGGGAGATGTTGGAGGAGCAAGTCGGTAAGCCGACTTAGTTAATCAGCCAACTAAGTCAGTCAGCCGACTAATTAGAGGTTAGGTCGGCCACATAAGGTCGTGTCGGTTCACCAAACCGACAGGTAGTTATTTGTAACTGTTTGTAATTCATATATATTAGGCTGTTGATCCAAATGAGAACTTGGTTCAGTTCTTTGTATTGTATGGACCCTTTCATTATAATATAATTTGTTATTTTGCTTACTTTTCCTTGTCTCTTGTCTCTGTTATGTATGTCTATCATTAATGTGTATTATTGGTAACCCTATGTGATCTGTGAGATTACAACAATGACCATCGTTTACCATGGTTGACCATGGTTATTCATTGTTGACATGGATGTTCATGGTTAATTATGGTTAACCTAGGTTGTTCATGGTTGACCATGGTTGATTATGATTAACTATGCTTGACCCTGATTAGTTGATAATAGTTGTTCATGGTTGACCATCATTGTTCATTCTTGACCATAGTTGACCATAGTCAAGCTGATTCCCTAGTTATGAAGCAAGTGTATGCATGAATGTCAAGGAGAATTCTAATATAATGAGTTAGATAGTGATCCCTAAAAGGGTATCTTGTATTCATCATTGATATATATTTGATTTTATCAAGCATTATTGACTTTCTTGATATGCAAGGATGCATAAATATGTGCAAACATAAGGAAAATCCTTGTCAGCACACCAACACATGGGTGTGGAACATAATCAAGACATTTTGTCTTTATTATGATTAAATTAGTGGATGTGTATTTTCTGCTCAATTTTGAGAAGCATGATATGCAAGAGAGGAAGTCATGAAGGTAGTTAAGTGAGATTTACAAGAACAAGAACCACAGACACAATCCATAAATACCAGCCTAAAATAGATTCAAGAGATAAAAATAAATTACTAAGCAAAAATATAGTTGGTATAATAGAGTAGATAAGACAAGAGAAACATTTGAATTAGAGAAGAGAAGCTAACACTTTATTAGTTTATCACTGAATCCAATAGGAATTTTATAGTATTACAAAGTATTTAAGAGCAAACCCTAATATAAGCATGCATGTCACTCAAGGATAGAAAATATTATTAAATACAAGTAACTCATTCAAAAATTGGGCACTAATCTATAATTAATAATGCATCTAATTACTTGCTCAGTAATAATAATAAACAATGTAAATTTTCTAGAAGGCCGCACCCTCAAGGAAGGCACACTTCTCTCTACTGTTGTTGATTGAGTTGGAAATGTCCTTAAAGGAGGAACACTTCTATTTTCACTAGATGATATGGTAATGCCCTCAAGGACTGTGTACTTCACTCTAGAGTTGTTGGATGAGATGGCAATGTGTTCCTTCTTCTTTGGCCATTTTTCTCTAGGGAACACATCCTTATTCCTTACCAATTCATCCAATTTTAAGTGGAAACTATCCCCACTTTCCTTCCAATTTAGGAATGGCACAAGGTTTGGGGAAGAAAGCTACAAGATCTTAGCATATTGTTGTTGTGTGAAGTGGTTCTAGTATGTGGAAATGACCTTCCATTTTGGAAAATGATATATATGGTCTATGGAAACTTTGATGAGATGTGAGAGTCATGTGAATCAAGAAAACATATGATACCAATGTGTAATTAGGGGAATAAGTGTTGATGAGATAAAAAAATCCCATTGTGTGTATGGAGTCATGAGGGAAACTTTATTTTGGATAAGTTGACATGAGATGTGATATGTGGTCCTATTAAGTGGTAATAGAAAGATGTGTGTGTAGTGTTCTGTAGATAATGCACCATGTATGATAGAATTCCAAAGAAGGTGTGCAATGTTGGGTATTGTTCCCTAGGTTGTACCCATTCCCCACCTAGTCAATTAATTGTTATCTCTTTCATATCTTTCTCTCTCTCTCTCTCTCAATTAGGGGTGTTTGCAAATTGAAGGGAGAAAGAGATGGAATGGGATTGTAGGAAGGATTTCAAGGCCAATGAGAGTTGTGAAAGATGCACCTTCCTGTGCCACTGTAGGACATTGACCCATTCCTCGAGCCAAAGGTGGGGTGCCCCTTATATTTCCAAGGAAAATTCCCTAGAATGTCACCCAAGATGACCTTTGTTATCTATGTATATTAGTTGACTAGATATTTGGTAGATACCTATGGTGCATGGAGTTGATCTATGTTACTTTTGGGGAGGTTTCAAACATTATTTTGAAGCTGAAAGGGTATAAACATAGTGTGAACAACCAAACCTCAAATAGTACTACTGCTTCGGGGGTTCCTTAATCACAACTTCACAACTAGAATCTAGATCACAAATATATAATGAAGGAGAGAGCTAAACAAAAATTCTTTCTAAAATACATTCATGACAAATAGAAAAACAAATGAGCAAGATTTACATAGATCCATTGATTCATTTAGAAATATGGAAGACTCAAAGATGGAAGGAAACAATAATAACATGCATGATATTTCATTGCTTCATCTAGTACCAATTTTCCTTGGTCTTGATTACATATTAACATAACGAGTTGTTCATTAGATTAAAATAGGAGGCATTAGGAGGGACTCTTTAATATTGGTTTCAAGCCTATTGTTTTTCCTTCCAAAATATGGGCTTTAGGTAGTGTTTATAGAGAAAGGAGAATGAGATATAGAAAAAGAAATGGCATCGATGTTGTAGATCCCATTACACTCAACTTATATAGATTTTTGACAGCTTAATGATATGAATTTTCTTGATAGTCTACTTTGTGGTATGTTTAGAAGCTAGCCCATATTTGAGATGGAATGAGTGTGATTTACAACTGGCGCATACTGGTACCATACATGTTTAAGGAAAACCAGAGACTCATGATGAGAAAACAAAAAAATAGGTTGATTATCATTTTAGTTATACCCACTTTAGTTTTATAGTCTATAATGATGATAAATAAAATGAACAAGACTCAAAATATTTCCACCAGTTTTATTCCATCATCACCTATCAAATACTTAAGGATCCTCCTATAAGACTCATTGAATTTTTGTTCTTGTGGCACTTTCCACTTTAGGAGGAGGAGGTTGTGAGGTCCTTGTCTAATATGGAATTTCTTGTGCCAACGAAAAATATACTAGCAGTACCTATAATTGTTTTCCATTGGTAGCATAGTCATTCACCTCACTAATCAACCTCCACTTGAACTTGTTGATTTATTTTCCTTTTCAAAATCCTAAAATATTTGTCCAATTCAATGAGAGGGGTATAGTTAATTGTAACCAAATATTGAGTCAACCTAGGAATTAGGGCTTGGTGTAAATTGAAGGATGTAGTTGATTATTTATTTCCATGGTAGAGGGGATTGTTTTCTTATTGGACGAAACTATAAAAAAAGGGATGGGATACTTTACCATTCCTTAATATAAATAAATAGGGTGCATATTCAACTGGTCATTTTTTTTTTGTAAGTTCAAATCTATTCTATTAAAAGGAAATAATGTTACAGATAGAAGTACAAAGCATCATATCCATCTTGCAGATAAGAAAAATCAGATAAAAAATACCAGCCTTCCTGAAGGGGAGAGGAAGATTGGAGCTGTCAAGATGATCCTCCCTTTTAAAGGGAAAATAGATTCATACATAATCGATTTTAATATTGTTTCAAAAAAACATCAAGCTGAACAAGATAAATAACGCCCTGAAGAGCCACTGTCCCAAAAAGAATCCCAAACAAAGAAGAGCTGAACTAAAAACCCGGAATTATGATTTGGTGAAGGGTTCCTGGATAATTGGCATGCCAAAACTGATACCCAACTTCCCTTCCTATCCTTTTGGGTCATCTACATCATCATTAGAGCTATCCTTGTTTCTAGAGGTTCCACTACTCTTGGATCTACTTGAGCCATCCTTGGTATTAGATCTAGTTCACTTGACTGACAAGGGTTCGGTCTTCTTAGGGAGGACGACGCTAGTGGTTTTCCCTATAGGAGTGGTGAAATTCCTTTGAGGTGGTGGGGGAGGAAGGGGGGTGATGTCCATAGGGACTAGTGCAGAGGAAGAGACCAGAATGATAGGGGCAGGGGAGGGAGTAGGAACATGAGGAGCTAAGGGAGAAGAAGGATCAATAACATTGTCAACGGGATTAGCATCGTGAGCAGCATGGAGGTTTACAAAGTGTGATATGAGGTAGGTTAACAAATTTTTTATCACCCAATAATTTCTTCAATTGTCAGGTGTGTGATTGGTATTCGAGAGAGAGCTTGTGATATGATCTTCCTAGTCGTCCATCATGGTTCTCAGGGAATCTGACACTTCGACATCAAAACCCTCAGAGCTATCCTGATCATTGAAGGGCATCGTTCTAGGTTTTGTAGTGCTTACTTGGCATCGTCCCCTCTTGGGAATGTTGTGCTGTTGAGGCAGCATGCTGTGCATAGGAAACCAGGGATCTGAAGGTGAAGGAGTAGCAGGAGGGGGAGCAAAGGTGGGAACTGGTGGAGGCTTCAGGAGAAGACTTTTAAAAGGTTGACAGAGCAAAGCAGGAAGAAATAGTGGAATTTGACGGGATGAAGAGGAATTAACCCCCCAATGCAAAACCAAAGGCACATAATGGTTGACCATTAATGTGCTTACCTCATCATGCCAAAATTTAACTGTCAAAAGGACACATCCCATGGGGGAATTGAGCTCGCCACCAGTTTGAATGGAGGAGGATGCGTGTGCAAGGGTGGCATCATCACGAAGTTTGGACGATGTCTGTTGTATGCCATATAGAGACTTTTCATCATGGCCATGTGTCTATTGAGTTTGTTGTGTTGTCCCATCGTGGCCATGTTTGGTGGGGGTCTGTTGTGCGCCATGTAGAGTCTTGTCATTGCATCCATGTGGACGAGGATGCTCCGTGACATGCTGAGGTTCTTCATTCCTGCCATGTGGGCTATTGACATCCTTATCACTCGCATCTGGGACATTGAACTGATCATTTCAAGTATAGGGTAAGCCATGGTTAATCATTGTACAGATATCTGTCAATAAATATTTAATTGGATTTTCTTATTATATTTTCATCTAATTGGTAATCCTCCAACTATTGCATTTGTTCATACATGTCTCTATGTCCATGTATATAAAGGTCTTGTCTCTAATTCCTAGTAATCCCAAGGTTTATGTGGAGAGGGTAATGAACACCCCTTTTTCTACTTTTGTCATCCTACTCCTAAGATCTACCTCTTTCCATGCATTACTAATGCACTTATAGACTTGTTTGAATAAGGTATCTAGCTCTAAATAAAATTGGAGGTGGCCTCTTAATGATGGAATGTATTTGAATACATATCCCCATATTATGTGTTTAAATTCTTGTTAGAATGTGTAATGCTGTTTTGGGTGATGTCTAGTGTTGTCATTTATAGTTGTACATGCCTAGTTGTTATAGTATATTTTTCCACACATTGAAAAGATGCTCAATTTGGCCCTTTTTATGATATTCATCCTTTTTGAAGACTTCTTTGTCCCTATATGGATAATAAAAACTATCCATTCTCAGTGAAATCTCTCAAAAAATCCCACTTGTATGCACATACAAGGACTACTCATGTATACACACCTTGATAGTGCACAACAAGCATATGACCTATTTTAAGGTAAAAAATAAATAAATATTGGCAAAAGTGGAAATAGTTTCATGATTTTCAACCTTCTTTTTTCCATAGATAACTACCATAACTGCCTCCCCAAAAGTATAAAAGAGGCCAAGGAAAACATGAGGGAGGAAAGAGAATTATAGAACCCTTATGCTAAACTTCTTTCTATTGAATCCATTACCCTAGTCCTAAGTCTGCAAATCATTCCCCCATACATGGAAATATTGTTTTCCAACAGTCTCCATTCATAATCTTCCCAAGAAACTACAATATTATTTCTTTGGGCTTGTTTCTTGTGGAGCATGAAGGAGTTGTGTATGTGTGTGGCTCAGGTGGAGGAACTCATATTTTGGTTTAGAATAGTGTCGCAGCCGAGAGCATGCGATATCTATCTTGTATTTTTTATTATATAAAAAAATTATATTTCATGTCCTATAATGTGTTAGATAACATTTTGTTAAATCCTAATAATCTGACACATTTATTTCCAATCAACTTGTTATATTTGCAGTTTTCTATTTGTATTCTTGTGATATGCCTAGCATTGAATCCAAGGCTAAGTACACTTGGAAACTTAAGGGGAAGGATGAATCAAGGTAATGCACAATGGAATAATGGTAACTAAGGCTAGGCCAACATGCCAACAAGCCTATACAATTAAACAATCAACCCCTCCCTTTTTTTAAATAAATGAAAATTTTCAATGCATATTATTTCCTGAATACACATGCAACGTAAGGTGAATGCAAGAATGAATGTAATCAACCATCAATTATCAGATATATTACAAATATATAATTCATAAATAAAATAATCTATGCAAGCTTCCATAAACAATATAATTAAACAAATCTACAGGCTGCCACAATCAACCATATTAACAATATTAAAAATTAGCTCTACTAGCTGGTACCTACAACCATAATAAAATAAACAAAACTAGATACGAGGGCTTCCATATACAACCATATAAACGATAATAACATCATATTTCATGGTTGTCACTTACATCCATGTAAATGACAAAAAATAGATGTTATCATCTACAACTACATAAACAACATCAAATTATGATATATAATAGAGATAAACATAGATCCACCAACTTCCATATAAAATCATATCTACAACAATAAAATAAAATCTATTGGATGCAATATAAACAAAAAATATACCCTAATAATATCAGATATAATGGATTCCACCTACAACCATATAATAGATATAAAAATTAGATCCATAAGCACATATACTTCATAAAATATAGTGAATAATCTCGCAACAAAATACTTATCTTTTAAAGGGAAACTAACTTCGGTAGGGAAATGTTCCACCTAGAAAGACATGCCATGATAATTAATATTTCAACATGTTAGTCACACCAAAGATGAGGCCATAGATCCACATGAGAGGTACTCTAAAATCAAAAGGTATGGAGGGCATGTGGAGGGCTCATCTCAACACAGGGAACACTGTGACACAAACAAATTTGTATCTCGGTCAAATGGAAACCATTTTCAATGAAACAAAAAGTGTTCCTTACTGGAAAATAAATTTTGGACACAATGGAATAGGTATCACAACCCATAAATACTTAGAAATAGGAAAAATAGATCATATGATCGCACCCTTTTCAACACTATGACAATACCATAACTACACCTTTCTCCATCTAAACTTTGCCTTCCATCTACTCTACCTGATGAGTTGTGACTCCCATCACTCCATAGGCCCTCAATATATCACCACCTAGTATTTAAAATCTAGAATCAGATAGAGACTAGCGATGGGATAAGGAATTATGTTGTGAAAGCATAGATCAATCTTCAATCCCCATTAAACGGTATTCAAACCTCATTACAAGGCCTTTGGTATTCATAAATACCATGCATCTCCTATCCGAGAGCATGTATTTCCCAAACAAGAGAGAATTCCCTTGCACTAGAGAGATCAGAGAGATAGAAGAAGAAGAAAATAGCACCAATTTGAATCCTTCTATAGCCATTTGAATTCCTAAGAGAGGTAATTGAAATTCACTGGGGTTACTAAAAGAACAGGAGGCTAAATTGAATTCCTCCCAAGACAACTCAAATAAGTAGAGGAGTTACTCATCCATGACATTCCATTCCCAGAATAGAAAAAGGGTGCATCAAAAGTTGGTAATTACACTTCGAAGAGTGCTGGTTAAAAATATCCAATGAGGCTACACTGGCACATGAGGAGTTACAAATGACACCAAACCAAGGCCAAGGAAGTCAAAGTTGTTAAGAGGGTCTCAAAACAAATCCAATACGGTGTAATAGTACCTCCATAAACCAAAATAACAAAAAATAGAGTCCAACAAGTAATGTTAGGGAGAGCAACAACTTTTAGTCCAAAACCCCCTCACATGTGGAATCCACGGTCCCCTATTCTTGTTAGTTTTCCATGTTGAGCTAGTTATTTATCAAATGATAAAAATAATAATAATAATAATAATAATGTCCAAGTCCATAGTCCTGACACCTTGTGCCACAATATCAAAACAAATAATAACATATGTCTGAGAATTAACATCTGAGGTATTACATCTCCCTCATGTTAGGTTTAACCTTGAATCACGAATGAGTCAAAGTTAGTTTAGGTATAACACATATTTTTGGGCCAATGGTGTTTGGTGTCCAATGGTATTTTTCCATGGTATTGGTGGCCCATGGTATTGCACGTAAGAAAGTATTTATAAGGCTTGAGGAGTCTCCATTATAAGGTGGTCTGGAGGTGAGTGGTGGGTAAAATCACTTGGCTCGGCTTGGTGCTTCAAGGGATGGTGATGGTGTAGTCACCATGAAGACACATAAAAAAAATTAATGGAGCAATTTGCATGTAAATGGGCATATGGTTGTAAGACCTAGTAAGGCATGCGTACCCCTGGTAACTAATTGGTAAAATCAGGATATGGACCTAGGTGATAGGGGGATGTATGTGATATCCCCAAGTAAAGCTTAAATGGGGGATTTTTAGGGTTAACCTTGAATCAGAACTGAGTCAAAGGTGGTTTAGTTCTAGCACATGTTTTTGGGCCCATGGTATTTGGTGGCCAATGGTATTTTTACATGGTATTGGTCGCCAATGGTATTTAGTGGCCCATGGTATTGCATGTAAGGAAGTATTTATAAGGATTGATGAGGTTCCATTGTAAAGTGGTTTGTAGGTGAGTGGTGGCTATCTCACTTGGCCCGAATTAATTAGTTTTAGGTCAAGGGAGATAATAGATCTATTATGGTGGTTTTTCCCAGTTTTGGGTTTTCCATATAAACATTGTGTGTCTATATTATATGTGTTTCTATGTGGATTTGTTTGATCTCATTATTTATTATATGTATGCTCCTTGAAATACTAAAACCTCCCCCTTAAAAAATGCATAATCATCGATGCATACTTATTACATACATGGTGCAACATAAAGTTTCAAAAAATATGAGGGTATGCCTCCCTCATAACCTCTTCCAGCTCCCAAGTGTTAAAAGTACAACATCAGAAATCGTTCTCCGAGAACTATGTTGTATCAAGTCATAAAATTATGTTGTTTCAAGTTAAGAAACTTGTGTTGGATCAAGTTATGGACTTGTGTTATATCAAGTTAGAACATTGTGTTGTATCAAGTCCTACCTATATCCTAGTGAATTGAGGTGGGATGCTAGTACTGTGATTTTGTGTTGTATCAATATTGGAGTCTTGTGTTGTATCAAGACTAGTCTTGTGTTCTATCAAGGTTGTAGACTTGTGTTGTATCAATTATAGACTTGCATTCTATCAAGTCAATCATTCTCATAGACATTACCCTATGAGATGGATCTCCTTAATTGGAGATGGTATTGCGTTGTATCAATACTAGAAACTTGGGTTGTATCAAGTCATGATCCTAAATGAAAGTTTTCATTTAGGTGAACCTCCATTTGTTGGCGTGGTTACACTATGTGATATATTTCTAGTCATGGTAATTGATTTTTGTAAGTCTCCTTTAGGGATTAGCTACCCCTATATTGAATTACTTTAGCATATGAATATATGACCCGTGGTAATATATATAATCATCATTATGTGTGACAATTTTTCTTAGTATGATATGATAAGATGGAAAAATAATAATACACATATGAACCATGCAATATTTAATTAATGATGATGAGACAAACATAGAGAAAGAGAAAGTATTCAAATTTCCCATGTATACCTCCAAGTGAACTTGAATTGTAAAGACTTTAGTAAAGCCTCAGTTGTATAAAATAATGAATCAGTTAACTAATAATATCCATGCATAAGTTAATAATAGAAATTTTCCATGGATAACAATAAATGTGAAGCGCCAAATACATTCATTTAGTCTTCTAACTTTATGATCATGCATTCAATTGAATATTGAGCTTAATTCAGTTAGTTCACATTCAGTTCAGTCAATTGACAATTAGTTCAAGTTAGTGAACATTGAGTTAAAGATAATTATGGAAATGAGGGAACATATCTTGTGCATGATGGGGAATCCTAAGTGCATCCTAAGTGCATGATGGGGAATCCTAAGTTCAAGCATCTCCATTTTTTATTAAACATTAACATGGTATTAGAGCATATGGCATGAAAGAGATTAGTTTTGTGCATCAAACTAAAGCCTACGTGATATTTAATAGTTGAGCAAAATATTGCATCCATGACATCAATCTCCGTTAAAATTCAAGATCACGTTGAAGGTACTTTAAACTTAAACAAATGGAAGACAACAGTGTTGAAAACTCTTGAGGAGCATGAACTTGATTCATTAATGACTTCGGAGGTAGAGGATCCTACCACTAATGCAGGGCAAGTCAACTACAAAAAAATTAAGCAAAGGAAAATATGATCATATATGTCTCAGTGAAAGACAATCTTATGTCGATGATCACACCATTGAAGACGACAAAATAGTGTTTTGAAACACTCAGAAAATTGTATGAGAAGAAGGATCCTTCTCAAAAGAGGGCTCTAAAGAATAATTTGCACAAGATAAAGTTGAATAAATATGAGATCATAATATCCTTCTTTACAAATATTTCACAAGTGAAATATCAACTTCAAGCATTGGTGTGGTGAAGGATGAAGATGACCTTCTTCAAACCACCATTGATGGTCTCCCTCCCTCATGGGAGACTTCTTGGCTATGGAAAACAAAAGAGAGGAGAAACACAACTTTGAGATATTATGGCATGATTTCACTCAAGAAGAGGGGCAAATCCAAATCAAGGTAGTGTGCAGTAAAGAGAAGAATCTCGCGCTCATGACAAGAATGAATAAAGGGAGAAATCTATTCAATAAATTCGTTCATGCAAAGAAGAAGGAGTTCATGAAGGAATTCAACAAATCAAAGTTTGGATGCATCTATTGTGGAAAGAAGGGCGACTTTGTGAGAGAGTGCCATGCAAGTAAGACAAGTGAAGAAAGGTTTCATGCATCCACCGCTGTAGGAGGTAAACCTTCTTAAAACAAATCATTTGAGGAAGAGGATGATCAAAAGGAGTATTTACTTTAGTGGATAAAATCATTCAATTCTGTGTGCATGGGATCCTTATTCCCCATGAAGAGATTCACTACCCAGTGCATGCAGTAAGTTTGACAATGTTTTAAATAGTTGCAATGAATAAAGAAGGACTCCTGCAATCTCCACTAGGATGCAGTGATCAATCATGATCCCACACAAAAAATAAAGATGAGTACTTTATATTTTGATTATCATATGTTGTTATAAATAATATCTATATGTTTATAAATATGTTTCATTACTGTCATATAGAGATCTATATTCCTGAGATTAAGAATTATGTTATATGGTATAACATGTTAAGCATATGTATTGTTGTCTTTCTGTTATTCGAAAATGGTGAAGCTCATGAAATATATTTTATGAATAAATATTTATGAATTTGGGGATGCATAAAATTTCATGAGAGATTAATATAAATCTGTAATTTTATAAGTTACATAGGGATGCTTTTAAGGCTGAAATTTTCATATGAAATAAGGACAACATAATTTTTCCTGAGTTATGAGCATGGGGATGCATTAAATTATTTCATAAGGAATGATATGGGACAATAGGATTGATATTTGACTGATATAAAACTAATATAAGGATTCAAATAGTACATAATATTAGAATGGGTTAAGTTAAAGCAGTTGGTTAATATCTGTACATAACTATGTATATCATTATCAATATGTTGAAAGTATTTCATATGAATAAAATTCATGAGTATGAAATGGTTCTAAACATTTTTATATTTTTTCTAGTAGGGAAAATCAATATTCCCTAACCTACAAGCAGAGAATGACATGAATGTAGAGTCATTTAGATGGTTGATCCTAAAAGAGAGCAGATCATGAAGTTCCTATGGCTCTTAGGAATAAGACATTATATAATCCCTAATGCTGTTATGAGAGATGTGAAGACTCTAGAAGATATTAATTATATTCATGTGTCAAGAAGAGATTTAGAAATAGATCAACATGAGTCTCCATGATGGAGAACCCATATTATGATTCTCACATCCGGATGGTGAGAGGAAGAAACTAGATTCATTAGATCCTGATGAACCAATAAAACTGGTTGATATATCTCCTAGGAGGAGACCTGCATGATGATCATATTCAAAAGGAAGCTGAGAGCAATATTCAAGAATAAAAGTTATGATTCTTGAGATTAGAGGTGTGGTAGTCACTAGAAAAAAAATTTCCTCAGTTAAGTAAAATATATTGTAGAATATGTTGAAGAGTTTCAGGATGATGGAATTTAAATACATGACCACTTGTATGGAGTTTCGACATCTTCATTTTTCTTTGTTTGTCCATAAAAGTTGGGGGTTTGATTCTTCTTCTCCCACTAGTTCATTATGTGCAAACCTTCTCTTCTTATTCTTATTAGGGATCTTTCAGGGATGATTTTTGAACTTCTTGATGAATACATTTTCTTCTTCACTGCAGAGGGAATATGATGAGGTCTTCTTGAGAATGATATAAATCCTTGATAATCTATTCTTGGTACATGTCTTCTAGCATCCTGATTGTTTCTTGGAGTTGTTCTTTGGGTTATTTGCAATTTTTTTTCAGATCATGCATGATTTTTTGTTGAATGTGAATGATTCTTTCATTATCTTTTTTACACTTTCTTACTAAATCTTCCAAACCTAAGGGTTCAATGCTTCTCTCATATCTGTCTGTCCTAGTTTCTCTTCTTCCAAAGTACTTTCCAGGGATATATGGTATCGATCCTTATTCAAAATCCATCTCTAATATTTTTAGATGACCTTTGATCTCTAATCTCTTACCGTTGTAGCTTACTCTTCACTATACTTGCCGATTCTTTGGTCTTCACTACTTTGATGGGGGTTTAAAATTTATTTTTCAATAATCACATTACATTCTCATTCATTAACTAACATAATTGGGGTTGCAATGTGTTCATTATAAATCACCTTTAGCACAAAAATCTCTTCTGTGTACATAAGGGAGGTTAACATTATTTTACATTACATTTTAAATGCATATGCATAGAGTTATAGACATGTAGTGGTCCCAACGGTCACATAGTTGAAACCTAAGCTCTAATACCACTATGTGATGTGCCTAACTTTGAATGCAAGGACAAGGAATCCTGGAAACTCAAGGGGAATGTTGAATCAAGTTAATGCACAACGAAATCAGGGTAACTAAGGCTCGATCAACATGCCAACAAGCAAATACAATTAAACAGTCATCCACCCTTTTTTAAAAGAAATGCAAATTTCCAGTGCATATTATTTCTTGAATACACATGCAACGCAAAGTGAATGCAACGGCATGAATGTAATCAAACATCAATTATTACATATATTACATCCATATAAGTCATCAATACAATTACTTCTATAATCTTCCATAAACAATATAATTTAACAAGTCTATAGGCTGCCGCAATCAATCATATTAGCAATATTAAAAATAAGCTCTGCTGAATTCCACCTACAACAATAATAAGATAAACAAAACGAGATATGAGGAATTTTATCTACAACCATATAAACAATAATAACACCAGATCTCATGGATGTCACCTACAACCATGCAAATGGTAGTAAAATTAGATTCATAAGCTATTATCTACAACTACATAAACAACATCAAAAGCTAATCTATAACATAGATAAAATTAGATCCACCGACCTCCACGTAAAATCATATCTACAAGAGTAAAATAAAATATATTGGATTCCATACAAAAAATATCTACTAGAATAACATCAGGTCTACTGGATTCCACCTATAGTCATATAACGAAGATAAAAATCAGATCCATGAGCACATATACTTCATAAAATATAGTGAATAATATCATAACAAAATACTCATATTTTAAAGGGAAACTGGCTTCAACAGGAAAACATTCCACCCAAGCATAGAAATTCCATGTTCATGCATATTTCAACATGATAGTTACCCCCAAGTTGAGGCCATATATCAACAAGAGAGGTACTCTCAAACCAAAAGGTATGGTGCGCTCATGTCAACACCAAAAACACTTCCACACAAAAGCAATTGTAGCTCAGTCAAACAAAAAACCATTTTCAACAAAAAAAAGGTGTTCCTTACTAGAAATGATGTTCCAGGTGCAATGGAACAAATATTACAACCAACAAATACTCAGAAATAGGAAAACCAAGACATATTATTACACCCTTCTCAACACCATGAGAATACCAGAACTACACTTTTCTCTGCCTTATCTTTCCCTTCCATCTACTCTACTTGGTGAGTTATGACTCCCCTCTCTCCACAGACCCTCGTGATATCACCACCTTGACCCAATATTTACAAGATAGATTTGGATAGAGACAAGAAAGGGGTTAAGGACTCATGTTCTGTAAGCATAGATCAATGCTCAATCCCCATTACAACTACTTCAAACCTCATCACAAGGTCTTCAATCTTCATCAATGTCATGCATCGCTTACTCAAGAGCATGTATTTCTAAGACAAGAGATCAGAATTCCCTTGCATTGTATAGGTCATACAGAGAAAGAAGAATAAGGAACAGGGCCAATTTCAGTCCTTCTATAGCCATTCGAATTCCCAAGAGAGGTAGCTCAAGTTTACTATGGTTATTCAAACCACACGAGGCTAAATTGAATTCCTCCCAAGATATATCAAATTGGTAGAAGAGTTACTCATTCATGATATTCCATTCCTAGAATAGAAAAAGGGTGCATAAAAAGTAGAGAGTTACATTTCAAAGAATGTTGGCTAAAAATAGACAGTGAGGGTATAGTTACACATGAGGATTTATAAATGACACCACACCAAGGCTAAGGAAGGTGAACTAGTCAAGAGGGCCCTAGAAAAAATCAAAGAGGGTGTAATAATACAGCCATAAACCAAAATAACCATAAATAGGTTCCAACGAGTAATTTTAGGGAGAGAAGCAACTCCTAGTCGCCAACCCCTTTGCATGTGGAGTATGTGTTGCACTATGTATTTATTAAATCATAATAATAATAATAACTCCTAGTCACCAACCCCTTTAGTTGTCTGTGTTGCCCTATTTATTTATTAAACCATAATAATAATAATAATGTCCAATTCCAAAGTCCTACCACCTTGTGCCACAATAACAAAAAAAATAATAACATATGTCTAGGCCTTAACATCCAGGGTATTACAATTATGGTTTGTGTCAGTGATTGCAGATAATCTAGGATACAATTGGATTAGAAGTTGAAACAGGGATCATATAAAACTGTTGGAACAAAGGTAACACTATTGAATGGGGTCGCCATATTTGATGCCAAATCGACAATTTTTAGCGTTAGAAAGGGATCCTGCTAAACGTCGGCTACATGTCATTGCAATGGCATCGCTTAAACGACATCCCTAAGAGTTGCTTAAGTGATGTTAAGGACTTATTTCCCAAAATCAATATATTCTAAAAAGCGTTGAACTAAATATCGATTGAATGTCTAAAAAGAGACATGAAAAGTCGATGTAACACTAGTAAAACATCCAAAAAGAGACGTTTGCAATGTAGTGTAAGAAAAGAGACATATAGAATTGCATTAAACAAAAAAAAAAGTGGATGATCTATTGAACTAACATCGAGTATTCTCTGCATAATTGAAATTATATTTATGGTATCGACATTCAACCCACATAATTCAAACGTCGGTTGAACGTTTGAAAGAGTCATTTGCAAAGTAGATATGACGCTGGTGAAAAATTCGAAAAGAAATGTTTGCAAAGCATACATAACATCAACTAAACATCCAAAAAGAGACTTCTGGAATTGCATCGATCAAACAAAAAGGTGTATGATCCATCGAACTAACGTCGATTATTCTCTGCATAATGGAAGTTAGAGTTATGGTACCTAAGTTTAACCCACACCACTTGAACATCGGTTTTAAGTCATGTTTATAAATGGCTCTAACAAAAATATCATGGAAGTTTCGTTTGGATTTTTATCCATGGTTGTAACTTCAAATTGTTGATCCTAGTCCTAGGTAAACCATGAAAACCCTATCCAAAACCAAATATCTAAATAGGGATTGAAGCCAAAGTTTTAAAACCTAGACTTGGATTGGAACTAGCAAAGGGTCCTCTTGGAATCAACTTGGACTTAGATACGGATTAGATTGATTTAAATTTTATAAATCACAACTTCACTTAGAATACATAAAATGTTGAAATGTTAAAAAACGTAGTTTAAATATTCCAAACCATTAGAGAAAAAATATGCTAAGTTTTCTCATTTATATACCACTCTAAAATGACATTTAATCTTGGAATGGTACACTTATCTGATCAAATCTAGTATCCTCAGCTAAGGTAGAAAAAGCCATTTGAGTTAGTATAACTACACAAAATTTAATGTATTATAAATGGCTCTAACACAAAAAATGTGCAAGGTCTATTTGGATTATTGTCCATGGTTGTAACGTAAAATTGTTGATCCTAGCCCTAGGGAAACAATGAAAACCATAGCCACCACCAAATATCACAAGAAAATGTCAACACTAATAACCACTTGAAATTTCCAAAATTTCCAAAATTTCCAAGGGACCTTAATCCTAGAAGTTCAATATACACAAGAATAACAATAAACCCTAGCACGTCAAGAGAGAGAAATAACAACTACATGTGAAGATATAAGAGATATAAAGAAGAGTGATCATCCCAACATTTACACCATAAGATAAAACCCTATTCATAAGAGAAAAATACAACTAAATATGCCCCTTCTATACTTCATAACTCTTCATAGGGTTCATAAGCAAACCATAGTAACCTCTTCCAAGAAGCTAAGTACAATAAAAAGAGTAAAAATGATGACATGATGATGTGTATAAAATTATTCTCTCATTCACCTATTTAAATGAGAGGTAAGGGATTCCAACAATACTATGTGGGATTAATCCTTTGTAAGCAACCTACATGAGCTCCTGTAGGACACACAAGTGAGATTTCTACTCAATAGTACAAGTACACACTACTCCATCACAAGCCTACATGGACTCCATCTATTCTACAAATCAAGGTACTCCATTGGGTCAGCTACCTCCTTCAAGAACACCATCAAAGCCCTAGGCATGCATGGGCCATCTCCAATACTTAAAATAGGAAACTAAGATGACACATTACAACTAGGGCTTGAATCCCTCCTCCATGATGAAAATTATCCACATCCCTAAAGGGAACTCTCCAAGTAAGTGGATATGAGTTCTTAATGAAGGGAATACACAAAACTGCCAAAAGATATCCAATGCTTAATGGAACAAAGTCAGACCAACATTATCTTGAGTTCAATCAACCACTCATTAATCTATCTCAATTATGCATATCCATCACAAACCATCTCTCATTCTATTATCCACCTCAGACCAGCCAAGGGATATTCATACTCCATGTACCCTAAGTCCCATGAAGTACCCCCAAACACAGTGTAAACACTTTTAGAGCAACCGAAATATCTAACATAGGTGACATGCCCAAACCTCAAGAGATAAACACTTAAGGTAAAGCAAAACATAATACAGAGGTCCCTTCTAATACTAGAAGTAATAAGAGCAAGGGTTTTGGGGAAGTAGTCCAAAATAGGATTAGAGGGGGGTGTTAGGATTATTAATCCTCCCCTTTTCTCTTTTTTTACCACATAGAGTCTATTTTCTTAATTTCACTAGATTAGAAGGTCTCATCACTTTACCAGCACATGGGGGACATGACTAATGGACATATGCCACTTACTGCACATGTCTACATGCATTTTGTAGCTCCAAGGATCAATCCTTATTTTATAGGAACCCAGTCGGAGTGCCACCAAGAGTGTCCAACAGTTCACCCCAGTAGGTCATTAATTATCCTCAGTTAAACTCTGATCCCCATCAGTTAAATCACTTCCAATGTCTCTAGTGCCAGTTTGCATGATTCATGGGAACATGGGTGCCTGTGCTCACCCACCCCTTCAGTTAATTGATTGTAACTGGTTATTAACTGATTTAGTGATATGTAGTTGCACTAGTTAGATATTTATGGTGATTCTCTCACTCCTAGTTATCTCTAGAGGTAGTCTAGGTTGGTAGATTCAACTATTTGAGAAGGTATTTGAATTATTCATTGATGTTGGATTATATAAATTTCACCCATAATGTGAATAATCAATCTATGAAATATTTTTCATATTGTTCTTCAATTATTCTCCTCTTTATTTCTCTTGTGCAATTTATGTGAAGATTGTTTTTGGTCCAAGATCTACCTCCCAGAATCTAATACTCAAATCAGTAAAGGAGTTACTCATCCATGATATTCCATTCCTAGAATATTAAAAGAATGCATCAAAAGTTGGTAATTACACTTCGAAGAGTGTTGGTTAAAAATAACCAATGAGGGTGCACTAACACATGAGGAGTTACAAATGACACCAAACCAAGGGCAAGGTAGTCACACTGGTTAAGAGGGTCCCAAAAAACATCCAATATAGTGTAATAATACCTCCATAAGCCAAAATAACAAAAAATAGAGTCCAACAATTATTGTTAGGGAGAGCAACAACTCCTAGTCAACAACCCACTCACATGTGGAATCCATGCCCCCCTTATTCTTGTTAGTTTTCCATGTTGAGCTAGTTATTTATCAAATGGTAATAATAATAATAATAATAACAACAATAATAATAATGTCCAAGTACATAGTCCTCACACCTTGTGCCACAATAACAAAACAAATAATAACATATGTTCGAGGCTTAATATCTGAGGTATTACATCCCCCTCTTGTTAGGGTTAACCTTGACTGGATAATGAGTCAAAGGTGGTTTAGGTTTAACACATTTTTTTGGGCCCATGGTATTTGGTGGCCAATGGTATTTTTCCATGGTATTGGTGGCAAATGGTATTGTCCCATGGTATTGCATGTAAGGAAGTATTTATAAGGCTTGAGGAGTCTCCATTATAAAGTGGTCTGGAGGTGAGTGGTGGCTAGATCACTTGGCCCATTTTGGCGCTTCAATGGCTGGTGATGGTGTAGTCACCATGAAGACGCATGAAAAAAATTAATGGAGCAGTTTGCATTTAAATGGGCATACGACTGTAAGACCTAGTAAGGCATGCATATCCCTCATAATCATTGGTAAAGTCGGGATATAGACCTAGGTTATATGGGGATGTATGTGATATCCCCAAGTAAAGCTTAAAGGGGGGATTGTTAGGGTTAACCTTGACTCAGGATTGAATCAAAGGTGGTTTAGGTCTAGCACATGTTTTTTGGGCCCATGGTATTTAGTGGCCAATGGTATTTTTACATGGTATTGGTGGCCAATGGTATTTGGTGTCCCATGGTATTGCATGCAAGGAATTCTTTATAAGGATTGAGGAGGTTCCATTGTAAAGTGGTTTGTAGGTGAGTGGTGGCCATCTCACTTGGATTGAATTGGATGGTTTTAGGTCAAGGGAGATAATAGATCTATTATGGTGGTTTTTCCCAGTTTTGGGTTTTCCACGTAAACATTGTGTGGCTATATTAAATGTGTTTCTATGTGGATTTGGGTTCTCTCATTATTTATTATATGTATGCTCATTGAAATCCTAAAACTTATCCCTTAAAAAAATGCATCATCCTCGATGCATACTTATTACATACATGGTGCAACACAAAGTTTCAAAAAAGATGAGGGTATGCCTCCCATATAACATCTTCCATCTTCCAAGTGTCAAAAGTACAACATTAGGAGTCATTCTTTGAGACTTGTGTTGTATAAAGTCTTAAACTTATGTTGTTTCAAGTTAAGGAACTTGTGTTGGATCAAGTTAGGAACTTGTGTTATATCAATTCAGTACATTGTGTTGTATCAATTCATATCTATATCCTCACAATTTGAGGTGGGATTCTAGTACTATGATCTTGTGTTGTATCAATTTTGGAGTCTTTTTTTGTATCAAGGTTGTATACTTATGTTGTATCAAGTGTGGACTTGCATTCTATCAAGTCAATGATTCTCATAGACAATACCCTATGAGATGGATCTCCTTAAATGGAGATGGTCTTGTGTTGTATCAGTATTAGAGACTTGTGTTGTATCAAGTCACGATCCTAAATGAAAGTTTTCACTTAGCTGGACCTCCATTTGTTGAGGTGGTTATACTATGTGATATATTGCTAGTCATGGTCACTAATTTCTATAAGTATCCTTTAGGGATTGGCTACCCCTAGATTGAATTACTTTAGCATATGAATATATGACCCATGGTAATATATATAATCATTAGTATGTGTGGAAATTTATCTTAGTATGATATAATTAGATGGACAAATAATAATACACATATGAACCATGCAATAATTAATTAATGATAATGAGACAAGCATAGAGAAAAAGAAAGGATTCAAATTTCCCATGTATACCCCAAGTGAACTCAAATTGTAAAGACTTTAGTAAATCCTTAGTTGTAATAAAGAAAGAATCAGTTAACTAAGATTATCCATGAATAAGTTAATAATAAAAAAATTTCCATGGATAAAACTAAATGTTAAGCACCAAAGACATTCATTTAGTCTCCTAACTTTATGATCATACATTCAGTTGAACCTTGAGCTTAGTTCAGTCAGTTCACATTCAGTTCAGTCAATTCACAATTAGTTCAAGTTAGTGAACATTGAGTTAAAGCTAATTATGGAAATGAGGTCACATATATTGTGCATGGGGAATACTAAGTTCCAACTTGGCACTAGTTCTATGTAGGGCGCTAATGTTTGCATGGAGGTATTTATAGTTATCTCTTCCTTGTCTATGTTCCATTTATTGCTCTCATTAGTTTAATTGAGCCTCTCATTCACTATCTTCTGCATGATAGGTGTTTTAACTTGTTAATAAAGTGATGGGAGCTTGGAAAGTTTATTATTATGATGTATTGGATCTCTATTATCTACTGCTGAGGTGATATCTCTTATCAAGAAATATGCTTATGTGTTGTAAACTATTCTCTGCAATCTATCTATCATACTCAAAGAATTGTTGGGTTTTTAATCCTCCGTGTTTGGAGGGTTTTCCCAGGCTATATATTTTCTCTTATGGTTGAATGATTTATGTGGCAGAAGTATTTATGAGATTCATATGTGGCTGATTTATCTATGAGATTCATATATGGCTGATTTATGATATTCACATGTGCATAAATTAATTAATAAACGTTTTAAAGTTCAAGAATATTCGATTTTTCTTAAACATTCACATGGTATTAGATCATAGGGAGTGAAAGAGATTAGTTTTGTGCATCAAACTAAATCCTACGTGATCTTGAATAGTTGAGAAAAAGATTGCATCCATGACATCAATATCCATTCAACTTGAAGATCGCATTGAAGGCACTTCAAACTTCAACACATGGAAGACAAGAGTGTTGATCATTCTTGAGGAGCATGATATTGATTCATTCATGACTTCGGTGGTTGAGGATTCTACCACTGATGCTGGGCGAGTCAACTAAAAAAAGAATCAAGCAAAGGAAAAGAGGATCATATATGACTTGCTGAAAGACAATCTTATGTCGGTGATCAAACCATTGAAGACAGAAAAAGAGTGTTTTGAAACACACAAAATTGTATGAGAATAAGGATCCTTCTCAAAAGAGGGCTTTGAAGAACAAGTTGCAAAATCTAAAGGTGGAGAAAGATGAGATCATAGCATCCTTCTTTATAAATATTTCACAAGTGAAAGATCAACTTACAAGCATCGGTGTGAAGACGTATGAATATGACCTTATTCAAACCACCCTTGATGGTCTCCCTCCCTCATGGGAGAATTTCTTGGCTACTGTAAACAGAAGAGAAGAGAAACCCAATTTTAAGATATTATGGCATGATTTCACTCAAGAAGAGGGGCACATCCAAATAAAGGTAGTGTACACTAAAGAGGAAAATATTTCCCTCACGACAAGAATGAAGAAAGGGAGAAAGCTATTCAATAAATTCTTTCATGCAAAGAAGAAGGAGTTCAAGAAGGATTCGACAAATCAAAGCCTGGATGCATCTATGGTGGAAAGAAGGGCCACTTTGTGAGAGAATTCAATGCAAGTAAGACGAATGAAGAAAGGTTTCATGTATCCACCGCTGTAGAAGGAGGTGAACCTTCTTGAAAGAAATCATCTGAGGAAGAGGATGATCAAAAGGAGTATTTCCTTTAGTTGAGAAAACCATTCAATTCAGTGTGCATGGGATCCTTATTCCTCATGAAGAGATTCACTACCCAGTGCATGTATTAAGTTTTACAAAGTTTTAAAAAGTTGCAGTGAATAAAGAAGGACTCCTGCAACCTCCACAAGGATGCAAATATCAAGAGGGATACCACACACAAAAATAAAGATGAGTACTTTATATTTTGTTGATCATATGTTGTTATAATTCATACCTATATGTTTGTGAATATGTTTCATTACTGTCATATTGAGATCTATATTCCTGGGATTAGGAATTGTGTTATGGTATAACATGTTAAGCATATGTTTTGTTGTCTTTTTTTATTCGAAAATGGTGACGCTCATGAAATATATTTATGAATTTGGGGCTGCATAAAATTTCATGAGAGAATAATACAAATATGCAATATTATAAGTTACATAAGTGTTATAGCTGATTTTACCACACTTGGTATATCACTGTTATATCTCAAAATGACACATCTCTACCTGTGACCACTTTCCCATGATTTCGTCGCATGTCGACACTTCCATGACGGCACTTCATGAAAGTCATTGAAAGTCACTGAAATTCCACCCAACTTGGAGGATCCATATATTGAGTTCTATAACTCCATTTGACCTCATCTCTACACCGTTGGAAAGGTATTTCAGTTAGCTAAAACTTTCCAGAAGACACCAAATTCTGAAAATGCCCAGAAATACCCTAAAAATGCGTTTTTTCCATTCTCGACTTTCCTTAAGGCATACCCGCGAATGATACACGAGTTGCTCTATATCATACCCGCGAATACAAAAAGTTGCTCATATTCGTGACTTTCTGTACTAGAAACCCGCATATACTTTTCGTATCCGCGACTGTCCAGTTATGCAACCTGCATATGCCTTTTAAAAATATAAAAAACACGCCTTTTGAATTTCGATTAGTTTGGGTAGTTATGCAACTGACTTCTTCAGTTGTAACCACTTTGTCTTCGCCCCTAACTCTTCCTTAACCATATAAATAGAGGTAGGGAGGTCCATGAGAGGGGAGTTGGAATTTCTGCATTGTTATGCTGGAGGAATTGGAGCTCTCTTTGCCTACACCTTTGCCCTAGAAGCTTTCTCCTTGTGTTGCAGAGCTTGGAGGCTGAGTTCTTTGGAGAAGAGAAGCAGCAGAACCAGATCAAGGTTTCGTGAGGTGCCAAACTTGAAGAGAAGGTATACTTGTACTTGTTTTCAAGATTAATAAAGATGTGATGTCCTTCTTCTTCCCAAATCATTGTTCAATGTGTGATTGAATCTTTGTTTATGATCACATGATGATGTTATTCAGATTATTATTTCGGATTTATTTGATTATCATTTCTTTATATGTGGTCATAATGGTTTGAGGAAGGTATAACTTGTTTTGTAGGTCTCTTGGAGTGAGAGGAGCAAGAAGAGGATTGAAGAGAAAGCTTGGACCAGCCTTCAGTTAGTCAGGTGTGGACCTTTCTCATCTCTGATCTTGCTTGTATTTACTTGCAGAACCATGTGCATCTCTCTTTCAACCCTAGTATGTTGATGGCCTCTTAAACCCTAGCCATAGGATACTTTCCTTTACAACAATCACACTTTTATGGCATTCCATGTCCCTTTGTAGACTCCTTGGACCCCCCTTGCCGAAGTTATACTTTGATGATCCAAGAAAACCCCTAAAAAACACCTCTTTATTTTTATACTTGACTTTTAAGCTAATACCCATGTGTACACCCAAGTTTCTCCACTGTAGCCAGCGTACATAAGGAAATGTCTATAAAAACAATTTTTTTGGAGTTTTCTTTAATGAGTCCCGAATAACTTGACTCTCTACCTTCCATATGCCTGGAAATGCTCTGAATTGACCCTCCATTGGGAATTGGAGGGATATATATTGAGCCTCTTGGATTCATTGAAGGAGTAGAATTTTGGAGAGTAAGGAAACTATAGTTCATTGTTGCCTCATTGGTTTATGCTTGAGTCTGCATCCCTTTGTCCCTTTGGAGTCCACATTGCTGCTCTTCCCAAGATTTCCATTGCTTTGTAAGCTTTCCATTGAGATGGAGGATTGAAATGGTGGTGGCCCACGTGGAGGACTCGGTTTCTCCATTTCGACGAGGTGCCGACAGAGTTTGTCACTGTTCTATCTCTATTTATTATTAATAGAAATATCCATTTCTCATCCATTACATGTGTATAACTATGAATATTTTATCCATGGATGTAGTTATATTTTTTTATACATGATGGTTTTATATATGCTATATTAGGCCTAACACTTTGATATATGGCATGATTGTCTTTTTTGTTGTTGTTGAGAGTGAATTATAAACACAAGCTTGTTGGAAAAGCTCAATGGGGATCTACATCAATCGTCTAGAATAAGGTATGTTCTGTATCCCTTAGTGTTAGCAACATCTGTTTCGCTTGCATATTAGAATGGATTGATTTTTGGTGCCATTCAGTCTGTTGTGGTCTACCCCAAGCCATAGGAAATTTCTCTCCGTAACAATAGGGCTGCATGTAAGGCTGACATTTTCATATGAAATAAGGACAACATGATTTTTCATGAGTTATGAACATGGGGATGCATTAAATTATTTCATAAGGAATGATATGGGACTGAAATAGGAATAATATGGGACTGATATAAAACTAATATAAGGCTTTAAATCAGTACATGATATTAGAATGGGTTAATTTAAAACAGTTGGTTAATATCTGTACATAACTATGTATATCATTATCAATATATTGGAAGTATTTCATTTGAATAAAATACACGAGTATGAAATGGTTCTAACCAATATTATAATTCTTCTTGTAGGGTAAATCCATATGCCCTAACCTACAAGCTGAGAATGACATGAATGTAGATTCATTTCGATGGTTGATCCTGAAAGAGAGCAGATCAGGAAGTTCCTATGGTTCTTAGGAATAAGACATAATAGAAGCCTTAATGCTAATGAGAGATGTGAATACTCTAGAAGATATTAATTATATTCATGTGTCAAGAATAGATTCAAAAATAGATGAGAATGAGTCTCCATGATGGAGAACCCATATTATGATTCTCACATCTCGATGGTGAGAGGAAGAAACTAGATTCGCTAGCTCCTGATGAACTGGTAAAACTGGTTGATATATCTCCTAGGAAGAGACCTGCATGATGTTCATATTCAAAATGAAGCTGAGAACAATATTCAAGAATAAAAGTTATGATTATTGATATTAGAGGTGTGGAAGTCACTAGACAAATATTTTCCTCAGCTAAGGACAATATGTTGTAGAAGATCCTGAAGAGTTTTAGGACGATGGACTATAAATACATGACCACTTGTATGAATATAAAAATATGAAATTGATAAGAATTGGAAGATCTCAAATTCAATAGAGATGTATTTGGTTGGTACCAGGGTCAGTTATATGCTTTGAATTATATACATAGGCATGTACAACAAAGCATGTGTTGTAGTACTGTTTTAGTACAAGTAAATGTGGAGTCATATATGTCTCCAATAGTGAAATGAAAGGATATGTGGATTATGACTAGTGCAGTGATTGAGAAAGATCACATCAGAGATTTTGCTCCATATAGAAAATATTGTGAAGAAATAAAGCTTCATGAGGGTTCTAGTAAGTCATATCCATTACATAGTACATATCCACAGATGAGAAACATTCCCAACATTCTTACTAAACCTATTTCTAGGACAAGCTTGGTATAGTACACAAAAACTATTCTAAGTTGAAGAGGGAGTATTCATGTGTCTTTATAGGTAGTAGCAAATAAAGTCCCCACCATTTAGTCATGGTACATGACTCAGGAAACCAGGGGTTATGATACCGTATGGAGACAATCCACATGAGAAGAGACTTGGTCAAAGTATTGGAGACTATTGGATACTAAATAAGAGTTATAGTCAGGATTGTTAGAGAATAGTTAAACCTATTGGAGAGGTTAGATATCCATACAGGCTGCGATGTGGGGTACTATGATATGAAATCACTGATAAAGTTACAAGGACTTGAAGAACATCACAAAGAATGGAAATCTCACAGGAACTTCTTGAGATGGCAAAATATTTCATAACTCAACAAATATTGAAGATTGAAAGAAAAGATGAGACTTTCTTTATGCGTGATACTACACATTTGATATGTGTTATTGTATGTGTTGGATGTGAAATCCATGGTTTCTAGTTTAGAGAAATTGCATTCCATATTGAATCAAGATGATGCTACTATGCATAAGTAGTTGGTTGGTCTCTTAGTATACGTGTTGTATTGTATCCTTGTTGATAAGCATATGTTTGAGTACCTTTGAGGTACATTAGAATAGGTTATTTATTGTAATTGATACATGGTAGACCTATTGTGTTATCCAACTATTTTTTAGCCTGAGATAAGCGATGTATATTGCGGTTAGTACTACCAAAAAAAACTAAGCGTATTATGGCTAGTAGAATCAAGATGTATGTCAGAGAGTACTACAGAATTAAATATGTTGTGTGGATAGTACTATTAGCTGAGAAGCATAGTAGCCAAGAAAGTTACTTATGATGGTTGGAGATAGTGATCATACTTGTGATGACTGGAGAGTGTGACCATACCTGTGATCGTTGGAGAGAATGGCCATACTTGTGAGGACGGGAGAGTGTGACCATACTTTGTATATGTATCCAGTCGAGTATGAGTATCCAAACGAGCATGTGCATCCAGTAGAGTATATGTATCCAATAGAGCTGTGTATATAGTTGGAGATGTGTTATGATTAAACACGTTGAGATGAAGCTTTACTTCATCGAAGTCATGGTCATGAAAAATGAAATTTTAGTAAATAGCTATTGATGAGAAGATTTCAAATGTGTGGAAAAGCCACTGTTAGTGATGAAGTTGATATACTTCTAAGATAGTCTTGGTATGCCATAAAATTCCTGGTAAAGTAGAGAATGTATCCCTCATTGAGAGGGAGTGTTAAATGTACAACATCGGGAGTCATTCTCCGAGACTTGTGTTTTATCAAGTCAGAAACTTGTGTTGTATCAATTTAAGAAACTTGTGTTGTATCAAGTTAGCTAGTTATGTTGTATCAAGTCCTATATATATCCTCATGAGTTGAGGTGGGATGCTAGTACTATTTTCTTGTGTTGTATCAAGATTGGAGTCTTGTGTTGCATCAAGACTAGTCTTGTGTTATATCAAGACTGGTTTTGTGTTGTATCAAGATTGTAGACTTGTGTTGTATCAAGTATGGAATTTAATTCTACGAAGTCAATGATTCTCATAGATAGTACCCTATGATATGGATCTCCTTAACTAGAGATGGTATTGTGTTGTATCAAGATTGGAGACTTGTGGTGTATCAAGTCATGATCCTAAATGAAAATTTTCATTTATGTAGACCTCCATTTGTTGAGGTGGCTATACTATGTGATATATTGCTATTCAAGTATCCTTTAGGGATTAGCTACCCTAGATTGAATTACTTTAGCATATCACAATATGAGTCGGGGTAATATATATAATAATCAGTATGTGTGACAATTCGTCTTAGTATGGTATGATAAGATGGATGAATAATAATACACATATGTGACATGTAGTAATTAATTAATGATAATGACATAAGCATAAAGAAAGAGAAAGGATTAAAACTTCCCATCTATACCTCCAAGTGAATTAGAATTGTAAAGACTCCAGTAAAGCCTCAGTTTTAATAAAGCATGCATCAATTAACGAAGAATATCCATGCATAAGTTAATAATAGAAATTTTGCATGGATAACACTAAATGTAAAGCACCAAATACATTCATTTATCCTCCTAACTTTATGGTCATACATTCAGCTGAATATTGAGCTCAGTTCGGTCAGTTCACATTCAATTTCTATGGTTCACATTCAGTTTAGTCAGTTCACAATCAGTTAAAGTAATTGAACATTGAGTTAAAGCTAATTATGGAAAGGAGGACTCATATATTGTGCATGATGGAGAATCCTAAGTTCCATATTGAAACTAGTTCTAGGGATGGCACTAATGTTTGCATGGAGGGAGTTCTAGTTAGCTCATCCTTGTCTATGCACCATGTAATGCTCTCATTAGTTTACTTGATCCTCCCATTCTCTATCTTCTTCATGACAAGTGTTTTAACTTGTTATTAAAGTGTTGGGCACTTAGAAATTTTATTATTATGATGTATTGGATCTCTCCTCTGTACTGTTGAGGTGATATCTCTTATAGAGCAATCTTCTTATGTGTTGTAAACCATTATATGCAAATCTATCTATCATACTCAAAGAATTGCTAGGTTTTTCATCATTTATGTTTGGATGGTTTTCCTAGGGTATATATTGTCTCTTATGGTTGAATGATTTATGTGGTTGATTTATTTATGAGATTAATATGTGGTTTATTTATCTATGAGATTCATATATGGATGATTTATGAGATTCATATGTGTTGAAATTAATTGATAAAAGTTTCAAAGTTCAAGCATCTCAGATTTTTCTCAAACATTCACACCAAGTAGAATCTTTAGGACTTTAATGGGTCCATTGGACCTTTACCTGCTTGATCTTTTGATTCTAGGGCAGCTTAACTTTTCTACCCAATATGGAAACTAGTTGTACCAAAAAATCCCCTTTTAGTTCCACCTGGATCACATTCCAATCAATCACATGATTAGCATAAGATATTAACCTTTTTAACAAAGATACATGATAAACATTATGCGCTTTAATGCAACCAGACAATGCAAGGTCATATGCAATGGGACATATCCTAGATAATATCTCAAAGAGTCCATATCTTCTAGCAACTAGCTTGGAGCAGTTCCCCAAATTCAAGGATCTCTTCTTGGGTCTAACTTTCAAAAATACATTATCTCCAACTTTAAGTTGTCTATTAGTTATGTTCTGATCTACATAACGTTTCTACTTGTCTTGATATTCTTTCATATTTTGTTTGATTCTAACCATCTAATCTTGAATTCCCTTCAGTAGTTTGTGCCTAATAATGATTATGTCCATTGGATTATCCCAATTGATAGGATTATTACACTTCTTCTCATATAATGCCTCAAAATGAATCATCTTTAAAGAAGCATGATATCCATTATTCTAAGAAAACTCTACCAAGTGTAAATAATCCTCCCACTTGGATGGTTGATCCATCACATACATTCTCAACATATTCTGAGTCACCTGATTGAATATTTATTTTTGACCATCCATCTGAATATGGTATGTTGTACTCATGTTCAAATTTGTGCCAAATCCTTTGAACAATCCTTTCCAAAATTTAGAAGTAAACTTTTCAAATCTATTTGAGACTATAGCTTTTAGAATTCCATGCAGTATGGAAATGTATTTCATATAGATGTCTGCAATGTCAGTTGTCTTATGAGCTTTTTTCATTGGAATAAAGTGTGCAACTTCAGTCAACTATCCACCACCAACATTATGGAATCATTCCATTGTCTTGTCTTAGGAAACTTTGTGATGAAATATATCGTCACTACACCCCACTTCCATTTAGGTATTGTTAATGGTTGTAACATGCTAACTGGATGATGATGTTAAAGTTTAAACTTTTGGCATCCCATGCATCGAGCTATGTACTTTGCAATATCATTGTTCATTCCTAGCCGATAGAACCACTTCCTCACTATTGCTACTATATTCTGATAACTTGATACCCATCATAAGGCACATTATGCATATATTTCAGAACCATCTTCCGTATATCTCCTTGGTTTGGAACATAAACTTTGTCCTTGTGCATGAGGATTCCATTCTTTTCTAATCTATAAAACTTATGTGGTACCTTTTGCTGCTGTAATCCATCTCTTATATGCTGGTTATGATCATATGTAACATTGTCTTCAATGTTCTTATCTTTCAATTTTGATGTACTAGTACTTATAGCTGCTGCATGCATCAAATGAATCTTCCTACTGAGTGCATTGACTTCCTTGTTCTCATTTCTTTTGATGTGCTTGATATCAAAGTCATATTCACATAGAAATTACATCCACCTTCTTTGTATTTCATTTAAGGTAGGATTCTCAAACAAATACTTCAACCATCATGATAAGTCCTTAATTCAAAATTCTTACCCATCAAGTAGTGTCTCCACATATTCAAGGCATGAATGATGGCTGCAAGCTCGAGATCATAAGTGGAATAGTTCTGTTCCTGTTCTTTCAACTTTCTAGATTCATAACTAATTACATGGACATTATGAGTCAACACTCCACCAATTCCTTGCTTACATGCATCAATGCATACTACAAAGATTTCATCAGTATCCGCAATCTTTATAACTAGTGCACTGATAACCATTCCCTTGATTCTTTGAAAAATATCTTCACACTTAGAAGTCCATTCAAACTTCACACCCTTCCTATGAAAAGATGTAATGGGATGAGCTGACTTTGAGAAACCTTTAATGAACCTTCGGTAGTGCTCTACTAACCCCATAAAATATCTTACTTTTGATAAATTCTTTGGTATCGTTCATTCCATAATAGATGTTATATTTTCAGGTTCCACCGAGATGCCTTCTTTTGATATGATGTGACCCAAATAGTTGATTCTACTTTGATAGAATCAACACTTAATTAGATTGTCATTCACTCGATGTTCTCTGAGTACTTGCATCACCAATATTTGATGCTCTTCATGTTCTTCTTCTGAATTGGAATAGATAAGGATGTCATCCAAGAATACAATTACAAAATTATCCAAATACTTTTTGAAAACTCCATTCATCATACAGATGAATGTTGTTGGTGCATTTGTTAATCCAAAAGGTACGATTGTAAACTCATAATGACCATACCTAGTCATGAATGTTATCTTACTGATGTATTCATTCTTGATTCTGACTTGGATATATCTTGATATCATATCTATATTTGAGAATAATTTCTCTCCTCTCAATTGATCAAACAATTCATCAATCCTTGGAAAGGGATACTTGATTCTGATTAATTATTTGTTTTGTATTTCATTTATACAAAGTCCTAGAGTTCCATATTTCTTCTTTACAAAAAACACACGAGCTCTCCAAAGTGACACACTAGGTCTTATGTAACCTTTATTCAAAATATCTTTTTACTACATTTGCAACTCTTTCAATTTTGGAGTGCTCATTATGTAAGGTGCTTTAGATGAAGGAACTACACCTAGAACCAAATCAATAGTGAAATAAATCTCTCTCTGTTAGGTGGCATTCCTGACAATTCTTGAAATACATTTGCAACTTCTTGTAACACTAGGTAGTCTTGTAACAATGGTTCTTTTCCTTATTTTGGCTCCTCCACAAGATATGCATACAACTGAAAACCTTTTCTAAAAATGTTTCTCAACTATAGAACTATGATATGTCTGAGAGATATGGGTTTGGTTATACCTATCACCATCAATTGATTTTCTTCTTCATCCAGACAAGTATAAGTTATGTTTTGATAGTCAAGTATGGCATGATGTGTATCCAATAAACCCATGCCAATAAATACATAATATGAAACTAAAGATATGATGTTCAAGTCTACAAATTTATTGATACCATTCATTTTCAAAGGAAACTTCGTTACTATTTCTGTTACCTTCCTCTTGGTACCTATAGCCAACTGCACTAGACCTACTGTCTCAAGATTTCTTTTCTTCAAGTAACATCTTCCAACTATGTTAGGTGCAATGTAACTATGCCTAGCTCTAGAATCAATCATAGCATCTATGGGTACACTTGAAAAATTACCTACTACCTCAATCATCTAGGACTAATGATCAACTTGTATACCATCAAGGGATGCATAGATCGTTGGAATACTTCTTCCAACATCAACACAAGTTGAGGCTTATTGAATGTTTTTAATGGTTCTTCCCTTATGAGGACACTGCATGTAATAGTGATTCTACTTACATATCCAACACTCAACATGAGGCCTTGGATTTGTGCCTGAATATTCTTCCCCTTTGGTTTTTCTTTTCTCTTGCTAATAGGATTTATTACTGTTTCTGAATGATGGAGGACCGAATCCTTTCTTTATCTATTCTTACTTGTCACTTTTCTTATCCTTAAATTCCTTTTGATGTGGAGATTTATTATTATTATGATAATAAATATGTATTTCTATGAGAATTGTATCTCAAACTAGATCTAGGAGCTAGAAAAATTTCACCATCCAAGTGTTTGACAAAAGATACAAGAGAAAACAAATAGACAGTAAATAGCTGGAACAACACATGTGAAAGGTGATGATTACTTGTCATATTATTATCATACATCATTTGTAATACAATGGACAAATTCAAGTGGCTCTGGAATTGAATTGGATTTATACATGTGTCAATGTGAGAAATGACCTCAATCCCCCCTAAGTGGACCAATGGAGACCCAAATCATCCCAAACAGACTCAAATTGATGTGTGATGGGTCATTAAATACTCCAAGACATGCATGGGTGAGAAGTTAGAGCCAAGTGGGGTGCTCTAGGTGGCAATAAATGCTCCTAGGAGAGCTAAAACATGTCGAATACACCCATAGTGCACTTAGTCAAACTAGAGCCCCACAAATCAAGGAGGTAGCACTCCAATGCATTAATGAGGGAGCACATGGGCTAGGTTGACCAAACTAGGTGTTGTTTTAGGTGTGAACAGGCCAAAATAACCAGATATATTGTTGGATTAACTCTCCTAAGTCAAAACCATATGACATCAAGGAAATTTAGGAAAATCAAGTTAGCCTAAGGTATAAATTATATACCAAGGATGTATTACTGCTCCTACACCCTCCCTTAATCCATAATTAGTACAATTTAGTGATTTGAGACCTTGGAAACTAAGGCACAAGTCACCCTTTTACAAATTTTATTGATCCATGTAATAGAGGTAAGGAGGAAAACCTCATGGGAAAAACCTCCCCTCAAAATGGATTATGAAATAGAAACAAAATCTGCATATACTTCCAAAATAAAAAATGTCTGGAGGAATCTTCTTCTTGAGAAGAAGTGGAATGTGCTCAATCAACTCAGGAACAACTGCATGATGAATCCTTAGACCATGTAGAACAATTGAATTGCACTAATGGGAGAGAAAACAATACTCTTTAGATTTGAACTTCGAACCACTAGGTGAGTAATTCGAACCACACAGGATTCCATGCCTGAAAGAGATTGTAAATGCTTGAGAATAGGTGACCCCAAGAGATTCATAAGGATCTTGAAGCATCAACTTCGAATGAAGGTTGTAATCTACTACAAGAATGTGGAACAAAAGTCCCAAATGTGCTATTGTGATGGCAAAGGCTTCTCCATCTTCATATGAACTTGAAGGGACTCTACTAGTGACGGTGGAGGGATATATGGTAAAAATAGTATGAAGCAATGAGAGAGATTCACTTAACATCCAAACCTCTCCATATTTCCAACCAATACTCTCCTATGGAGAAAACCCATCTTCTAGAGAAGGCTCGCTATGGACATCAACTAGCAATACATCTTTCCCATTCGTAACAGAAGAATGGAACTCAGTAGTAGAATGGATAGATAAATATTCAGCAGTAGTGATGGCTGCAACTCATATTCTCTCTTCATGAAGCATAGCTTCTTTACAAGGATAGGAAGAAATTTGAGCTGGATCATTTGTTGAATATTTGGCTACATCTTTGTCTTCATTTTGAACAGCTTCTTGAGAAATGCATGAGGCAACTCGTATTTTCTTTCTCTCCATATAGCTCACATATTCTTGTTGCATGCCAAGAGCTTCATCTAGATTTATCCAAAGCTCGAATGGGTAATCAACAGAATCAAGGATGTAGTGCATTATAGGAGGTATATGTCATAACCCCAAATTTTCACAAAAATTAAAATTTTTAGATGTAACATAAATTGTCTAGATTCGCAGTTTGATAACCACTAACGGCTAGCGTATAATGAGATAGTTAACATAAATAATAATTAAATTCAAACATATAAGAACTAATACACATTAATTTTGATATGTTAAGTGTATGATCTGCATTTCATTTACTTCTAGTTTATTGACGAATAGATTTTGTCAAGTAGGTGAGAAGTTACGTTCTAGCTGGGGCTTACTTAGCGATTGCTAAATTAGCTGGATTTTCTGGATCTTATAGGATTGACAGGTAAATTTTGAACCAGTAAGAGTTTATTAAGGTGTTAATCCAGATATATTTCTTTAGCATAAATATACTACTAGAGTAAAAGTTTGCTTAATAGAATTTAAGGGTACTACGAGGTAAAGTATCTTTCCTTTACTTGTTTTGCAACTAAGATAGTATTTTAAATTCATGTCGTAAAGATCAATAACTTTGCCCTACTGATTGTCTTTTATCAGATTGAATGCTACTTTAGATAAATATTATTTTCATCTATACACTAAGTTATTTACCAGTTCTTCATAGAGCTTATGATTTAGTATATCAACACTCTTACTGAAATAAGAGTTTCATGCAGTTGTTATTTCTGAAATTTAAAACAATGCTTCAGTATGGAGATAGACCTAAGGCCTTTCAAGAACAAGTTTACAAAAGAACCCTCAGCTCTACTTTTAATTGAGCTTCAGTAGAGGAAATTTAACAGCTTATTATTGTACTATATTTATAAATGATCATTTGCACAAATGTCGCCAAGTTGTGGTTTCTATCTTCCAAATTTATTCATGACATAAGTAATGTGATGAAATTACATTATCATATTATTTATAATAACAAGTGATACTATATTTATTCTTGAATAGTTTTACTATTCTTTACTACCAGTCTAATTTAGCCTTGGTTTGATTTGTTTAGAGTTTTGGTATCTTATGGAGACCAAATGATCATGTACTTTCAAGAAGTTTATCTTACTCTTAGTACTATAGACTACATTCAAAAGAAAGAGTTGTTCTAGGGTGTAAATACTATTTACTTTCATTTACACAATAATGATTTATAAACTAGCTTCTTATCCACTAGTGTTTGCATAAACTAGTTCTAACAACATAGACATGCATCGTTTATGGTTATGAAAAGAAATGGTTATTAGTGGTACTATCAACTCATGTTCAACAACTTTTACTATTTAAAATGGCGGACGGATACTGTGTTGTGTTGGGAGAAAGTGTTCTCAACGTTTCGGTCCTCAATCTAGGACCATCCTCAGGAGACTAAATCAGCCCAAATAAAGCGATCGATCCTCATTGTCTATTTATGTTGATCAAAGGTGAGAAATTAGCTTTTGGAGCCGACTTCAATCAACTTTTAGACTTATTTTATTCTTATTAAATTTAATTCTTTTTAATTTTATTGAGTATAGGTTTCCAAGCTTCACTAATTTGTAGTCCATCGTCTCTATTTAAGTTATTTTTCTGTAGCTCTATTTCGAGAGCTTCCCATATTTTTCTTTTCTCATAATGATCGATTTTTGCTATGAATTTAGTGTCTTCTATGCATAGATGGTGTCCGGTGTGGTGGTAGTGCTCTGCCAAATCCGACTTCTTGACTCTGTTGTGTTTAATGTCGGCTATGTGTTCCTTTAATCTTATCTGAAAAGATCTACCCGTCTCCCCAATGTATTGTTTGCCACAGGTACAAGGAATGGAGTAAACCCCTCTATGTAGGCTAGGATTTATGGAATCCTTTGCATGGTCCAACATGGTCCTCAGTGAGTTAGGAGGGGAGAAGGAGACTTTGATGTTTTCCTTTCTTAGAATCTTAGCAATCTTCTCTGTGGTACCTTTTATGTATGGTAGGTTAATATTCTTAGTCACCTCTTCTTTGTTATTTTCGGTTCTAGGCGTTTTCTTTACCTTCAGGATCGCTCTATTGACTTGTTCCTCGTTGTACCCATTCGTTATAAATACCTCTTTAAGGTGTATTAACTCTTGCTCAATGTGCTCTTCGTTTGATAATCTCATTGCCCGGGTGACAAGGGTGTTAATGACACCAATCTTTTGCGCCGGGTGGTGGTGTGATTTGGCATGTAGGTAGCGATCCGTGTGCGTCTTCTTTCTGTGTACTTGATGTGACAAGGTACCATCATTGCGTTTGGATATGAGGATGTCCAGAAAAGGTATGCTTCCATTTTATTCTAACTCCATTGTGAATTTTATGCTTTTGGACTGTTTATTTAGATGTTCAAAAAACGCTGGAATGTCTGTTTTATTATGTGGCCAAATTATGTTTGTATCGTCTACATATATTTTCCACATATCTGGTTTAAGTGGATAAGAGTTGATTGCGAGTTTCTCGAATTTCTCCATAAATAGGTTAGCTACGACTGGAGATAGGGGAGACCCCATCGCGACACCTTCCACCTGCTCATAAAAACATTCATGAAAAGTGAAAAAAGTTGACTTTAAGCACACACTCACCAATTCCGTTGTTTCCTCATCCGTGATTTCTTTGATGGTTTTAATGGCTTCTTATATCGGAATTTTAGTGTAAAGTGAGACCACGTCGAAGCTCACTAATGTGTCCTCCTTTTTAATTCTCGCCCTCTTGATCTCGTCATCCATGTCTGTAGAGTTCTTTACAAAGGAGTCTGTGTGTCCAACCCACCGCTTTAGTTTACCCACCAAGTATTTCGCCAATCTGTATGTTGGCGACCCTATGGTATTCACAATTGGCTGTAGTGGTGTGTCTTGTTTATGTACCTTCGGCAGTCCATAAATTTGAGGAATGATAGGGTTCTTTGGTAAGAGTTTCTTCTTTGTTTCCTCATCCAAGGAAGACCTCATAATGGCTGCGGTCACCTCTTTGACAATCCTTCTGCTTGGGTCGCTCGTCAGCTTTCTATAAATTTCGGTGGCCAGGTGCTCCAGCATTTTACTGTCATAATATTCCTTGTCCATCACGACTGTGGCATTCCATTTTTCGGCCTTTACGACTAGAATGTTCTTATCGTTCTTCAGGGAATGTAATGCGTTCTCCTCCTCCTCGGACAGGTTCATTTTTGGTGCCTTGGCTTTCCTCAAAATTACTGCGCAGTCCTTCCTGTTTTACTAAGAAGGATTATAAGATCTCTATAAACAAGGATATCGATGCAGTATATATTTTGGTTCATTACCAACAAAGATTCCAAGATTTATAATATAAGGTTTACCAATACCATAAAAACCTCGTTCTTTATCATAGCTTGATTTTATGATTTATCAATGAAATGATACGTTTTGACTTTGTAGATTACATTATCATTATGGTCATTGTTTAAATTATTGACAATAATTTGTTGTCCCGACAATTGTAGTGACAACTATATCATTCGACCCATTTTGGACTAAATAATTTAGTGGGCACGTGGAACATTCACCACCATGCATTGCATAACTTAAAATCTCACCACGCAACCCTACTTCTCATTCTTTGTTGAGGGTTTTGGTATTTGCACTGTCTGGTTTACGACAGCCATGAGGGCTTGCTTGTGCTTGTCTCTAGCTCCATTGTCTCTATGTAGAAAGGTGTTGCCACTCTAGTGTGTAGTTTTCAAGACTCACAACTCGCACTTGGCTTTTCCTTCTGCATGTAGTACTTTGTTGTGTGTGTAGTTGTTCTCTGTCAGTAGTTTTTAGTGTTGTTTCCTTTTGTGGCCATTGCTAAAGCTTACTCCTGCTCCAGTCGTCGGTGTAGATGTATTGTGAGCCCTGTCGCCTTTGTCATTGGTGAGCACGAGGGTTGTGCTGCTCCTGGTGTGGGCTCAAATCCTCTTTGGCTCCTGAATCTTTCACCTTCAGGTAAAGAGTTTATTTTATAATTGTTATAAATTTCGAGTTAGAGTTTTATTTATAGAATGGTCAGTTTCTAACTATAACCTCGGGTTTGCTTGCAGGTTTTAGTTCGCTCTTACACTTGGAAGAACCCTCTCCATGTTTGGATATACAACAAGACCTACGGGTAAGCCCCGGTTACAATGTGGCAACTCCCTGCTTGTACAGATTAGGGAAAAAGTGTTTCAGTTGGAGAATAAATATGACCTTGGTTCCTTCGGTGTTAAAAATTCTTAGCTCAGTTGTTATTTAGTATTTTTTTTGGTTGTTAAAAACCCTTTCCTGTAGCAGGGTGATTCCGGCTTCGATGCCGTGACTTGTATTTCATTGTTCTCAACTTATTGATAGGTTTACAACCTTATGGCTAAGTAATGATAAACTCTGTTTCTTAATATGTGGAGGTTCTCCTGTCTTCATGGTTTTAATGGTTCTCTGTTTCGAATACTTTAATAAAATATACATTGTTTTATAAAAGTTATTATAGTAAGGAATTTTTATAGGTTGATTGTTAGTTTTACCTTTCGAACCCTCGCCACGATGCTGGGTACACCGGTCCCGAGCTGGGTGAAGTAAATTTGTTATGTCTTAAGCCTTTCGGCTTGACAGAGTAATACATTTGGTTTAAAGAGGATTTTAAAGTTCGAGCTCTGTCTCGTTTATACATTAGATTTATAACCTGTCAATTATGACTCTCTGTAATTTGAGTCTTTCCTTCCTCGACTATTAATAATGGTAATTATTCATTTTAATATATTTCTTGTAAATAAATAAAGATAATGTGAATATTGTAAGTTCAGTTGTAAGGTAAATTTTTATATGTTTATTGCTCTGTTAATTATATGTAATGTTTAAAAACATTAACTTTGAACTTTGATTATTTCTTCATTAATAGTATTTGTAACATAATCCTATTCTAGTATATGTAAAATAATATGTTTTAAGCTAAAATATATAAGTGTGGTTAAACCCTTGTTTTAGGTACTTACTGTAGCTCATATAATTTTTATTGTAATAGTATAAATCTTTACTATAACTATATTGTAGTACTGCTATTTATTTTCCAATATTTTTACATAGATAAGCTTGTTAAAACAATAAACATAAATACTCAAAACACTGTTCCTTTTAATAATAACTTACATACTGAAATAAATTACTCCGCTATCTACAAAATGCAGAACCCTATCTATTATATCTTATCTCTTATCATTTTCTTTCATCTACTTAAGATATTCTAACTGTGCTGGAGTATGGCCTAGTTTTCCAGGTGCGGAAAAACACAGTCTAGAAATTATTTCCATTCTAACACATTACTTTTCTAAATCAAATACATTTCTTCAATCATTTAAAGAGACTACTAGATTCTAACATTTTACAAACTGAATATTTAACATTCATATAACAGTCAGACTTAGATTTATCTATCTAACACAATAAAACAAAAGAATGTAGAACCTATTTAGGACAGACAACAACAGTGTTAGGAGGCCATTCCTCCCTACCAATCTCCTGGAGAGGGCTTAAACAATTCTTCCTCAAGGCCCCCGAGTCTGTTCCTGGTCTTCTTGGCTGAGAACTGGTGGAGAATACAAACAGTAAACTAGTCCAATATCTCAGTAAAGTACTCTGCTCTCAGGAGTAAGATCATTCAGCTTAAAAGCTGGACTAGATCAATCAGCAGTTATCCCCTCAAAAATTTTCACAATTCCCTTCCATTGAATTTCTCTGAAGTACACTCATTCACCTGAATGGTCACTTCTCTATAATGAGTAGCCTTAGCTCTCTTCAATGGGAATTTTTATAAAGATTTCCTAGGTCTTTTGGGTCAGTTTTCATTAATTGAGTCACCTACTCTAATTCCACTTTCTTGAGGAATCATGTCCCCAAATGTAGGGAGGTTGCCACCTGCAATAGTTGGAAGTGGTTTGAGGATGCTGCCACATGTCAATTTGCTCTACGCCAAGTCTCCTCCACCAATTTGACTAGTAAACACTCTTTTAACAGCTCTCCTAAGTTGTTTTCTCCTCCTTTATTTATTTATAAATAAAATATTTAGAATTACATTAAATATCCTTGACTCTGCTGAGTCATCGATTTCAACTTAGCATAAAATTTAAAATATTGTCCTCAAATAACATCAAATAATATAAAATTATTTTTGCAAAATTGGGGCATGTGACATACACACCCCCTTAAAGTATAACATCGTCCTCGATGTTATTTATTCTTCGTCCTCAAAATTCCCCTGGAACAGAATTGGATATGCATCCTGCATATTGCTTTCCAATTCCCAGGTGGCTTCCTCTGGACTAAGGTGCTTCCATTGCACCTTCACCTGACCAATGGTGCGGTTCTGAAGTGTGATCTCCCTCCACCCGAGGATACAGTCTGGTTCCAACAGAAAATCTCTTTCTAGTTCCACCTGTACATCATTCCAGTTAACAACATGAGTAGCATCATGAACATATTTCTTTAACACAGAAATGTGAAAAACATTATGTACTCTTAAATTTGGTGGTAATGCTAATTGATAAGCTACTTGTCCAATCCTGGACAGTATTTCAAATGGACCACAATAACAAGGTGCTAGTTTTGCACAACTACCCAATCTCAAGGAACTCTCTTTGGTCCTCACCTTGCCTACTTGGAACTCCTTTGGAGTTCTTTTAAGGTATGCTTGACTTTTCTGTCGATCCTGCGCAATTTTCAGATTACTTTGTACCTACCTGACAATTTCTTCCATTTCCTTTAATAGTTTAGGACCTAATACTAATCTATCCACCGAATTACTCCAAGAGATAGGAGTATTACATTTCCTTCCATACAAGATTTAGAAAGGACTAAATCTGGCTAACGCTTGATAATTATTATTATAAGAAAATTCTACCTGATTGAAATAATCCTCCCACTTACCTAGCTGGTCTTTCACATACATTCTTAATAAATCTTCCAGTACTTGGTTTAATCTTTCGGTTTGTCCATCTGTTTGAGGATGGAACGAAGTACTAAAATTTAGCGTAGTGTTTAATCCTTTAAACAAATATTTCCAAAAGTTACCTATAAATTTAGGATCTCTATCCGAGATTATAACTTTTGGTATTCCATGCAGTCCAAAAATTTTCTTTAGAAATATATCAGCTATGTTTGTAGCTTTATACGTAGTTTTAACAGGTATAAAGTGGGCTGCTTTACTTAAATTATCAACCACTACCATGATAGAATCATTTAAAATTTATTTTTTAGGCAGTCCAGTAACAAAATCAAGACTAATTATCTCCCATTTCCAGCCAGGAATGGGCAATGGCTGAAGTAATCCATCTGGGTGTTGATGTTTAGTTTTCACCTGCTGACATTCAAAACACCTAGCAATATACTATGCTAGTTCAGTCTTCATGTTTGGCCAAAAATATTCTTTTCTTAACATAGTTATAGTCTTTTGATAGCCTGGATGACCTGAGTATGGAGTTTTATGGATTTCATCCAAAATTAATAACTTAACTTTAAGTACATTAGGTACATACATTCGGTCTTTATACAGTAAAAATTCTTTTGCATTCAAACTATACCCTTTACTTAAGCTTTCTGTTGGATTTTCTTTCGTTTTAGCTTGTAAGTTTTGGTAAATTTCATCTTGTTCTATCCCTACTTTAAGCTGTTCATCTAAATCTGTTGTATAAGTGTTGATAACTGCTGTGAAGTTCATCCTTGCATTCCTACTTAATGCATCAACAACTTTATTTTCTTTCCCTTTAATGTGCTTAGTTTCGAAATCATACTCACTTAGGAAAGCTATCCACCTAGCTTGTCTAGCATTTAGATTAGGCTGATCTAACAGATATTTTAGTCCTTTATTATCAGTCATTAGAATAAATTTTCTGCCAATTAGGTGATGACGCCACATCTTTGGAGCATGTATAACAGCAGCTAGTTCCATATCATAAGTTGCATAATTCTTTTCATGAATTTTTAATTTCCTTGACTCATAGGAAATAACATGCCCTTCTTGAGTCAGAACACCGCCTAAACCATCATTGCAGGCGTCAGTGCACACTACAAATTCTTTATTTGGATCATCTATTCTTAAAATAGGTGCGTTGGTTAATAAAGTTTTTAACTTTTTAAAGCTATCCTCGCATTTCTGGTTCTAATCAAATTTCTTTCCTTTCTTCTGTAAAGAAGTTATTGGATTCGTGATTCTCGAAAACCTTCAATGAACCTCCGGTAATAACCGATAATTCCCATGAAGGATCGAATATCAGTTACATCCTTAGGAACCAGCCAATCTTCAATTGCCTTTATCTTTTCGGGATCCACCGAAATCTCTTCCTTAGTCACCGCATGACCTAAGTACTGAATCTTATCCTTAAATAAATCACATTTACTAAACTTTGCAAAGATTTGATGATACTGTAACTCTTGCGAAACAATTTTTAAATCTTCTTTATGTTCTTCTTCAATTTTTGAATAGATTAATATGTCGTCGATAAACACGACCACAAACTTATCTAGATACTTATGCATAATGTTGTTCATTAAACACATAAAAATAGTTGGGGCATTAGTAAGCCCGAATGGCATGACGACAAACTCGTAATGGCCATATCAAGTTCTAAAAGCTGTTTTAAAGATGTCTTCATCTTTAATCCTAACTTGATGATATCCAGACCTTAAATCAATTTTCGAGAACATCGTGGCTCCACGTAGTTGATCAAATAGATCATCTATGTGAGGCAACGAGTATCTATTTTTAATAGTCATCTTATTCAACTGACGGTAATCTATGCAAAGTTGCATGGTTCTGTCCTTTTTCTTAACGAAGATGACAAGTGCCCCCCAGGGAAACACACTAGGTCAAATATACTCTTTGTCAATAATTTATTTTAATTGTGACTTTAATTCATTAATTTCAAGTATGTTCATTTGATAAGAGGCCTTTGAGATGGGTACTGCAGCAGGTACCAGCCCAATGGTAAAATCTAGTTACATTTTCGGAGGTAGTCCCGGAATTTCTTCCGAAAATACATCAACATATTCTCTTAAAACTAGTATGTCTTCCAATTTTAATTTGTCTATCTTATTTAGAATCTCCTCATTAGTTATTGTTACTGCATAAGCTTTACAACCCTTCCTAATAGACCTCTTAAGCTGCAGAGCAGAAATATTCCTTATGGTAGTTTTTCTAGGGATTCCCTTTACACTTATTGGTTTTCCATCATTGTTTATACACGTAAAGGTTTTATCATAACAATTTAAAATCACCCTATGTTGTTCTAACCAATCCATACTGATTAGTAAGTCATAAGAACCAAGAGGTAATACATTAAGCTTTACAACATTTTCAAATTGATCCATAACTACTGCACATTCTTTTACAAAACAATTTACCTTCCTTTTTGCACCAGTGGCTAACTAAACCAACCAAGAATTTTCAAATTTTTCAACAGGCAACTTACATTGTTCTACCATTTTAGGTGAAATATAACTGAGACTAGCTCTTGGATCAATTAAAATTTGTTTATCATTTTGGTTTATCATACCTTCTACTTCCACCATGGAAGTTTGATATTCTGCATGTCGATTCTCCAAGGCTGCATTGATTCTAGGCATAGTCCTCGCTAAATCTCTGACAATCATTTCCTCCTGTATGGTATGAATATTATTGACAGTCTTTTTCTGATTAGGACAAACTGAGGCATAATGTGGGCCATTACACTCCCGGCACTTTATAGTTTCTTTGCGTTCAATTTTTTTTATGTAATTACCATGGTTATTAGCAGATTCTTTACCCTTTGAATTGTTCTGATTGCTTGGTGAATTATTCTTATTCCCTTGGAAACTCTTGTTAGCAAAATTTCTAGCGTTATTGTTTTTAGAATTTCGGTTGGGCACAAATTCTTTCTTCTTTTTATCATAATGGTTTTTATTCTTCTTGGCCTTCCAGTTGGCCATGCTCTCCTTCTTCTGATTCTGTTCATAACATAAATTGGCTTTCCTCATAGCTTCTTCCAAAGTTTTTGGATTGTCATACTCAATCCTATCCTTAATATGATAAGGTAGACAACTGAGGAATCGTTGTACCTTTGGTTTTTCATCTACAAGGTATGGCACATACCTAAGCAGAATTAAAAACTTGGTGTTCAGATCTTTCATAGTCATTGATCCTAATTTAAGCTCATAGAATTATTTTTCTCTCTCTTCATAGTACTACTCAGACAAAAAATTCTTTTTAAAGTACCTCTTAAAGGTACTCCAATTTACGTTCTTCTCTTTTATTCCCTTCACTCTCTTCAATTCTTGCAACCATATATCAGCCTTCCTTGAAAGATTGTAGATAGCCATTCTAGCCTTTAATTGGTTAGAATAGTTATAAATCTGGAAGTACTTCTTCATCCCAAATAACCAGGGTTCCACTTCCTCCCCCTTCTCAGAGTCTCCATTGAATGTTGGTGGTTTAATCTTTTTAAACTCTCTAGAAATTTCCTCATAGGGTTTATATTTTCTCTTTTTAGTATAATGGTTGTCATCACTACTATCACTAGTGGAATGAAAATTACGTTGATCACCAAATACCTCTGAAGATGAGTTGCTTTCATTTTCAGTCTGTTTAATATTTTTATATTTATGTTGATGACTTGTATCTTCTGAATCAGCTCTTTTTCCCCTTCCCTCAGTTTGAAATCTTTCTGTTAGGATCTGATTTAGCCCCTCCTGAGCCCTCAGAATCCTTTCATTCTCTCGTTTAACAGATTCCATTTCAGATTTTAAGTCTTTTACTATTTGTAACAGTTCTGAGGAATTAGTGGTTAGGTCTTCTTGTATAGGGTCTCTTGGTAAGTTTTCTTGTTTAGTAAATGGAGATTCCTCTTCTGCATATTCCTCCAGCCTTTCCATACCTGTTGTTAAAGTTCAGAAACAATTTCTTTGTTGAATAACATTTAAAAGAAAATAACATCAGCAAAATAATTTAAATTCACTATTTTATAAAAGCAAGTTGGGCTTCATGAAGGCCTAGTGTTTGAACATTGTACTCTGATACCACATGTCATAACCCCAAATTTTCACAAAAATTAAATTTTTTCGATGTAAAATAAATTGTCTAGAGTCGCAGTTTGATAACCACTAACGGCTAGCGGATAATGAGATAGTTAACATAAATAATAATTAACTTCAAACATATAAGAACTAATACAAATTAATTTTTGATATGTTAAGTGTATGATCTGCATTTCATTTACTTCTAGTTTACTGACGAATTGATTTTGTCAAGTAGGTGAGAAGTTACGTTCTAGATGGGGCTTACTTAGCGATTGCTAACTTAGCTAGATTTTCTAGATCTTACAGGCTTGACAGGTAAATTTTGAACCAGTAAGAGTTTATTAAGGTGTTAATCCAGATATATTTCTTTAACATAAATATACTGCTAGAGTAAAAGTTTGCTTAATAGAATTCAAGGGTACTATGAGGTAAAGTATCTTTCCTTTACTTGATTTGCAACTAAGATAGTATTTTAAATTCATGTCATAAAGATCAATAACTTTGCCCTACTGATTGCCTTTTATCATATTGACTGCTACTTTAGATAAATCTTCTTTTCATCTATACACTAATTTATTTACCAGTTCTTCATAGAGCTAACAAGTTTCCTGCTGTTGTTATTTCTAAAATTTAAAACACTGCTTCAATATGGAGATAGACCTAAGGCCTTTCAAGAACAAGTTTACAAAAGAACCCTCATCTCTACTTTTAATTGAGCTTCAGTAGAGGAAATTTAACAACTTATTATTGTACTATATTTATAAATGATCATTTGCACAAATGTCGTCAAGTTGTGGTTTCTATCTTCCAAATTTATTCATGACATAAGTAATGTGACGAAATTATATTATCATATTATTTATAATAACAAGTGATACTATATTTATTCTTGAATAGTTTTACTATTCTTTACTACCAAGTCTAATTTAGCCTTGGTTTGATTCATTTAGAGTTTTGGTATCTTATGGATACCAAATGATCATGTACTTTCAAGAAGTTTATCTTACTCTTAGTACTATAGACTACATTCAAAAGAAAGAATTGTTCTAGGGTGTAAATACTATTTACTTTCATTTACACAATAATGATTTATAAACTAGCTTCTTATCCACTAGTGTTTGCATAAACTAGTTCTAACAACATAGACATGCATTGTTTATGGTTATAAAAAGAAATGGTTATTAGTGGTACTATCAACTCATGTTCAACAAATTTTACTATACTATTGATCTCTTCATAACATGTTTTACTAAGAAGGATTATAAGATCTCTATAAACAAGGATATCGATGCAATATATATTTTGGTTCATTACCAACGAAGATTCCAAGATTTATAATATAAGGTTTACCAATACCATATAAACCTTGTTCTTTATCATAGCTTGATTTTATGATTTATCAATGAAATGATACGTTTTGACTTTGTAGATTACATTATCATTATGGTCATTGTTTAAATTATTGACAATAATTTGTTGTCCCGACAATTGCAGTGATAACTATATCACTCGACCCATTTTGGACTGAATAATTTAGCGGGCACGTGGAACATTCACCACCGTGCATTGCATAACTTAAAAAGCTCACCAGGCAACCCTACTTCTCATTCTTCGTCGATGGTTTTGGTCTTTGCACTGTCTCGTTTACGGCGATCATGAGGGCTTGCTTGTGCTCGTCTTCAGCTCCATAGTCTGTGTGTAGAAAGGTGTTGCCTCTCTAGTGTGTGGTTTTCAAGACTCACAACTCGCACTTGGTTTTTCCTTCTGCATGCAATACTTTGTTGTGTGTGTAGTTGTTCTCTATCAGTATTTTTTAGTGTTGTTTCCTTTTGTGGCCATTGCTAAAGCTTACTCCTGCTCCAGTCGTCGGTGTAGATGTATTGTGATCCCCATTGCTTTTGTCACTACTGAGCATGAGGGTTGTGCTGCTCGTGGTGTGGGATCAAATCCTCCTCAGCTTCTGAATCTTTCACCTTAAGGTAAAGAGTTTATTTTATAATTGTTATAAATTTCCAGTTATGGTTTTATTTATAGAATAGTCAGTTTTTAACTATAACCCCGGGTTTGCTTGCAGGTTGCAGTTTGCTCTTACGCTTGGAAGAACCCTCTCCATGTTTGTATATACAACAAGACCTATGGGTAAGCCCCGGTTACAATGTGGCAACTCCCTGCTTATACAGATTAGGGAAAAAGGGTTTCAGTTGGAGAAGAAATACGACCTCGGTTCCTTCGGTGTTAAAAATGCTTAGCTCAGTTGTTATTTAGTATTTTTTTTTTGTTAAAAACCCTTGCTTATAGCAGGGTGATTCCAGATTCAATGTCGTGACTTGTATTTCACTGTTCTCGACTTATTGACAGGTTTACAGCCTTATGGCTAAGTAATGATAAACTCTGTTTCTTAAAATGTGGAGGTTCTCCTGTCTTCATGGTTTTAATGGTTCTCTGTTTCGAATACTTTAATAAAATATACATTGTTTTATAAAAGTTATTACAGTAATGAAGTTTTATAGGTTGATTGTTAGTTTTACCTTTCGAACCCTCGCCATGATGCTGGGTACACCGACGCCGAGTTGGGTGAAGTAAATTTGTTATGTCTTAATCCTTTTGGCCTGACAGAGTAATACATTTTGTTTAAAAAGGATTTTAAATTTTGAGCTCTGTCTCATTTATACATTGGTTTTATAACCTATAAATTATGACTCTGTGTAATTTGAGTCTTTCCTTCCTCGACTGTTAATAATGGTAATTATTCGTTTTAATATTTTTCTTGTAAATAAATAAAGATAATGTGAAGACTGTAAGTTCATTCATAAGGTAAATTTTTATATGTTTATTGCTCTATTAATTAGTAAAGATTCAGAGTTATGTAATGTTTAAAAACATTAACTCTGAACTTTGATTATTTCTTCATTAATAGTATTTGTAACATAATCCTATTCTAGTATATGTAAAATAATATGTTTTAAGCTAAAAGATATAAGTGTGGTTAAACCCTTGTTTTAGGTACTTACTGTAGCTCATATAATTTTTATTGTAACAGTATAAATCTTTACTATAACTCTATTGTATACTGCTATTTCTTTTCCAATATTTTTACATAGATAAGCTTGTTAAAACAATAAACATAAATACTCAGAACACTGTTCCTTTTGATAATAACTTACATACCCAAATAAATTACTCTGCTATCTACAAAATGTAGAACCCTATCTATTATTTTCAATCTCTTATCAATTTCTTTCATCTACTTAAGACATTCTAACTGTGCTGGAGTACGGCCTGGTTTTCCAGGTGCGGAAAAACACAGTCTAGAAATTATTTCCATTCTAACACATTACTTTTCTAAATCAAGTACATTTCTTCAATCATTTAAAGAGACTACTAGATTCTAACATTTTACAAACTGAATATTTAACATTCATATAACAGTCAGACTCAGATTTATCTATCTAACACAATAAAACAAAATAATGTAGAACCTATTTAGGACAGACTACAACAGTGTTAGGAGGCCGTTCCTCCCTACCAATCTCCTGGAGAGCGCTCAAAAAACGCTTCCTCAGGACCCACGAGCTTGTTCCTGGTCTTCTTGGCTAAGAACTGGTGGAGAATGCAAACAGTAGACTAGTCTAATACCTCAGTAAAACACTCTGCTCTCAGTAGTAAGATTATTCAACTTAAAATCTGCACTAGATCAATAAGTAGTTATCCCCTCAAAAATTTCCACAATTCCCTTCCATTGAATTTCTCTAAAGTACATTCATTCACCTGAATGATCACTTCTCTAGAATGAGCAGCCTCAACTCTCTTCAATGGGGATTTTTATAAAGATTGGCTAGGTCTTTTGGGTTAGTTTTCATTAATTGAGCCACCTGCTCTGATTCCACTTTCTTGGGAAACCATGACCCCAAATGTAGGGAGGTTGCCACTTGCAACATTTGGAAGTGGTTTGAGGATGCTACCACATGTCAATTTTCTCTCCACGCAGTCTCCTCCACCAATTTTGACCAGTAAACACTCTTTTAACAGCTCTCCTAAGCTATTGTCTCCTCCTTTAGTTATGGATAAATAAAATATTCAGAATTACATTAAATATCCTTGACTCTGCTGAGTCATCAATTACAACTTAGCATAAAATTTAACATATTGTCCTCAAATAACATCAANGTATAGCTAGACACATAGTTCCATAGGTTCTATCATTGTCATTAATCCAAGCATCTTTCTCTTGACAGGACTCTAGTTCTCTCACAGTACCAATGGACACATCATAGATGCATTTACTCTTTATATATGAACACATATTCAACTTCCATTTAGAATAGTTTAATGGCGAAAGGAGGGGAACATCTTTCGGATCCATGAAGTTGTAGAAACCTGCAATGAAAAACACTCACATAAACTGGAAATATGCCCTAAACAACAACTCAACCTTAGAGGATTTGTTGTGGATCCATATAGCTCTGATACCATGTGATAATTGCATCTCAAACTAGATCTAGGATCTAGAACAATTTCACCATCAAAGTGTTTGACAAAAGATGCAAGAGAAAACAAAGAGACATAAAATAGCTGGAGCAACACATGTGAAAGGTGCTGATTACTTGTCATATTATTATCATACATCATTTATAATACAATGGACAAATTCGACTAGCTATGGAATCCAATTGGATTTGTACATGTGTCAATGTGAGAAATGACCTCAATCCCCCCTAGGTGGGCCAATGGAGACCCAACTCATCCCAAACAGACTCGAATTGATGTGTGAATGTTGGTGAGGTGTTCTGGGTCATTAAAGACTCCAAGGAATGCATGGGTGAGAAGATAGAGGCAAGTGGGGTGCTCTAGGTGGCAATAAATTCTCCTAGGAGAGCTAAAATAGGCCAAATACACCCCTAGCGCACTTAGTCAAACTAGGGACCCAAAAATCAAGGAGGTAGCACTCCAATGCATTATTGAGGGAGCATGGGCTAGGTATACCAAACCAAGCATTGTTGTAGGTGTGAACAGGCCAAAATAACCAGATATATTGCTAGATTAACTCTCCCAAGTCTAAGCCATGGACATCAATCAAATTAGAAAAATCAAGTTATCCTAGGGTATAACCTATATACTAAGGATGTATTACTACTCCTACAATTTCCTTCCAAATGGCATCTTTAAGGGTATTTGGTTTGTCATACTTCATCTTTCCTTTATAGGAATTTGGTATACCACCAAGGAATCTATAAATCTTCACTTTCTCATCCTTTACGAAATATGAATACTTTAATAGCTCTAAGAACCTTTTCTCATAATCTTCCATGGTCATGCTTCACTAATCCATTTTCTTGTCATAGTAATGCTCTGAGAGATATTGTTTCTGGAAGTATTTCTTGAACTATTTCTAGGAGATTATATCTTCATCAATATATTTTAGTTTGACTAGTCGATCCCACCAAATGGATTCTTTAACTTGAAAATGATAGATTTATACTTTTTCTTCCATGTTTAGTGTGTACTAATGCAAATGGAAAAAATTTCTAAGTCCCAACAACCAATCTTCGACATCTTCACCTTGCTTTGTTTGCCCATCAAAGTTGGAGGTTTGATTCTTCTTAGGTCTCCCACTAGTTCATCCTATGTAAACATTATCTTCTTATTCTTACTGGGGATCTTTCAGGGATGATTTTTGAACTTCTTGATGAATACATTTTCTTGTTCACTACAGAGGGAATATGATGAGGTCTTCTTTAGGATGATATAAATATTTCATAATATATGCTTGGTACATGTCTTCTGGAATCCTGACTGTTTGTTGGAGTTTTTCTTTGGGTTATTTGAATTTTTTTTAGATCACGCGTGATTTTTTATTGAATGTGAATGATACTTTCATTATATTCTCTACACTTTCTTACTGAATCTTCCAGACTTAAGGGTTCAATGCTTCTCATGTGTCCATTAGTCCTAGTTTCTCTTCTTCCAAACTCCTTTCCAAGTATATATGGTATCTATTCTTCTTCGAAATCCATCTCTAATATTTGTAGATGACATTCGATCTCTGATCTCCTACCACTGTAGCTTCCTCTTCAATGTACTTATCGACACTTTAGTCTTCACTACTTCAATGGGGGTTTAAAATTTGTTTTTCAATAATCACACTACATGCTCATTCATTAATTAACATAATTGGGGTTGCAATGTGTTCATTAGCAATCACCGTTAGCACAAAAATATATTCCATGTACATAAGGGAGGTTAAAATTATTTTACATTACATTTCAAATGCATGTACATATAGTTATAGACCTATAGTGCTCCCAACAGTCACAGAGTTGAAACCTAAGCTCTAATACCACTATGTGATGTCCCTAGCTCTTAATCCAAGGACAAGGAAACCTAGAAACGCAAGGGGAATGTTGAATCAAGGTAATTCACAATGAAATAAGGGTATCTAAGGCTCGACCATCATGCCAACAAGAAAATAAAATTAAATATCTAGCCACCCCTTTTTTTTAAAGAAATGCAAACTTCCAATGCATATTATTTCCCGAATGCACATGCAACGCAAGGTGAATGCAAGCATGAATGTAATTAAACATTAATTATTATATATATTACATCCATATAATTCATCAATAAAATTAGTTCTATAAGCTTCCATAGACAATATAATTTAACAAATCTAGAGGCTGTCGCAATCAATCATATTAGCAATTTTAAAAATAATCTCTATTGACTTCCACCTACACCAATAATAACATAAACAAAACGAGATATGATGGATTTTATATACAACCATATAAACAATAATAACATCATGGATGCCACCTACAACCATGCAAATGGTAGTAAAATCAGATTCAGAAGCTATTATCTACAACTACATAAACACCATCAAAATATTATCTATAACATAGATAAACTCAGATCCATCGTCCTGAATGTAAAATCAAATCTACAAGAGTAAAATAAAATATATTGGATTCCATATAAAAAAAACATCTACCATAATAACATGATATCTACTGGATTCCACCTATAGTCATATAACGAAGATTAAAAATAGATCCATCAGCACATATACTTCATAAAATACAGTGAATAATCTCATAACAAAATACTCATATTTTAAAGGGAAACTAGCTTCAACAAGAAAACATTCCACCCAAGCATATAAATTCCATGATCATGCATATTTCAACATGATAGTCAACCCTGAGCTAAGGCCATAGATCCATGGGATAGGTACTCTCAAACCAAAAGGTATGGTGTGCTCATCTCAACACCAAAAACACTACCATACAAAAACAATTGTAGCTTGGTCAAACAAAAAACCATTTTCAACAAAACAAAAAGTGTTCCTTACTAGAAAGGATGTTCCAAGTGCAATGGAACAAGTATTACAACCCATAAATAATTAGAAATAGGAAAACCAACACATTATTATGCTCTCCACAACACCATGAGAATACCACAACTACACCTTTCCCCATCTTAACTTTGCCTTCCATCTAATCTACTTGGTGAGTTATGACTCACCTCTCTCCATAAACCCTCATGATATCACCACCCTGACCCAAGATTTACAAGATAGATTTGGATAGAGACAAGAAATGGGTTAAGGAATCATGTTGTGCAAGCATATATTGATCTTCAATCCCCATTACAGATACTTCAAACCTCATCACAAGTTCTTCAATATTCATCAATTCCATGCATCCCTTACTCGAGATCATGTATTTCCCAGACAAGAGAGAATTCCCATGCATTGGAGAGTTCATAGAGAGAGATAAGAATAAGAAAGAGGACCAATTTGAATCCTTCTATAGCCATTCGAATTCCCAAGAAAGGTAACTCAAGTTTACTAGGGTTATTCAAACCACAAGAGGATAAATCGAATTCCTGCCAAGCTAGATTGAATTGGTAGAGGATTTACTCATTCATGATATTCCAATCCCAGAATAGAAAAAGGGTGCATAAAAAGTAGGGAGTTACATTTCAAAGAGTGTTGGCTAAAAATAGCTAGTGAGGGCACAGTTACACATGAGGAGTTATAAATGACACCAAACCAAGGCTAAGGAAGGTGCACTAGTCAAGAGGGACCTAACAAACATCAAAGAGGGTGTAGTAGTACCTCCATAAACCAAAATAATCAAAAATAGGCTCCAACAAGTAATATTAGGGAGAGAAACAACCCTTAGTCACCAACCCCTTCACATGTGGAATCCATTGCCCCCCCCCATTCTCGTCAGTTGTCCATGTTGTGCTACTTATTTATTAAACCATAATAATATAATAATGTCCAATTCCAAATTCCGACCACCTTGTTCCACAATAACAAAACAAATAATAGCATATGTCTAGGTCTTAACATCCAGGGTATTACTATTCTGGTATGTGTAGATGATTGCAGATCATCTAGGATATTATTGGATCAGAATTTGAAACAGGGATCATCTACAACCATTGGACCAAAGGTAACACTATTGAATGGGGTCGTCATATTTTACATCTGATTGATGGGTTTTAGCATTGGAAAAGGATCCTGCTAAACATTGGCTACATGTAATTGCAATGGCATTGCTTAAACAACATTCCTAAGAGTTTCTTAAGTGATGTTAAGGAATTATTTCCCAAAATAAATATATTCCAAAAAGTGTCGAACTAAACATCGATTGAACGTCTAAAAAGAGACATGTGCAAAGTAAATGTAACACCATTAAAAATTACAAAAAGAGACATTTGCAATGTAGTGTAAGAAAAGAGACATATAGAATTGCATTAAAAAAAAAAGAGTGGATGATCCATTGAACTAACATCGAGTATTCTCTACATAATTGAAATTAGATTTATGGTATTGACATTCAACCCACACAATTTGAACGCCGGTTGAACGTTTGAAAAGATTCCTTTGCAAAGTAGACATGATGCCAGTGAAATATCCAAAAAGAGAAGTTTGCAAAGCATTCATAACATCAACTAAACATCTAAAAATATACTTCTAGAATTGCATTGAGCAAAAAAAAAGGTGGATGATCCATCGAACTAATGTCGAGTATTCTATGCTTATATGGAAGTTAGAGTTATGGTACCTAAGTTCAACCCACACCACTTGAACATTGGTTGAACGGCCAATAAGTCATGTTTATAAATGGATCTAGCAAAATAATCATGGAAGGTCTGTTTGTATTCTTCTCCATGGTTGTAACTTAAAACTATTGATCTTATCCCTAGGGAAACCATGAAAACCCTATCCAAAACCAAATATCTAAATAGGCATTGAAGCCAAAGTTTTAAAACCTAGACTTGGACTTGTAACTAGCAAAGGGTCCTCTTGGAATCAACTTGGACTTGGATCAGAATTAGATTGATTTAAATTTTATAAATCAAAACTTCATTAAAAAATACATAAAATGTTGAAATGTTGAAAAACATAGTTTAAATATTCCAAACCATTAGAGAAATATTATGCTAAGTTTTCTCATGTATATACCACTCTAAAATGGCATTCAATCTTGGAAAGGTACACTTCTCTGATCAACTCTAGTATCCTCAACTAAGGTAGACAAAATCATTTGAGTTAGTATAACTACACAAAGTTTCATGTAGTATAAATGGCTCTAACACAAAAAATGTGCAAGGTCTATTTGGATTATTATCCATGGTTGTAACGTAAAATTGGTGATCCTATCCCTAGGGAAACCATGAAAACCATAGCCACCACCAAATATCATAAGAAAATGTCAACACTAATAACCACTTGAAATTTCCAAAATTTCCAAGGGAATTTAATTCTAGAAGTTCAATATACACAAGAATAAGAAGAAACCCTAGCACCTCAAGAGAGAGAAATAACAAGTACATGTGAAGATATAAGAGATAGAAAGAAGAGTGATCATCCCAATGTTTACACCATAAGATAAAACCCTATTCGTAAGAGAAAAATACAACTAAACACGCCCCCTCTATACTTGATAACTTTTCATAGGGTTCATAAGTAAACCATAGTAACCTCTTCTAGGAATCTAAGTACAATAAATCGAGTAAAAATGATGACATGATGATGTGTATAAAAATGATTCTCTCCTTCACCTATTTAAATGAGAGGTAAGGGATGCCAACAATACCATGTGGGATTAATCCTTTGTAAGAAACCTACATGAACTCCTGTAGGACATGCAAGTGATATGTCTACTCAATATTACAATTCCACACTACTCCATCACAAGCCTACATGGAATCCATCTATTTTACAAACCGAAGTACTCCATTGGGTCATATACCTCCTTCAAGAACACTATCAAATCCCTAGGAATCCATGGGCCATCTCCAATTCTTAAAATAGGAAACTAAGATGATACATTCCAACTAGGACTTGAATCCCTCCTCCATGATGAAAATTCTCCACATCCCTAAAGGGAATTCTCCAAGTAAGTGGCTATGAGGCCTCAATGAAGGGCATACACAAAACTGCCAAAAGATATCCAATGCCTAATGGAACAAAGTCAGACCAACATTATCTTGAGTTCAATCACCCACTCATTAATCTATCTCTATTGTGAATATCCATCACAAACCATCTCTCATTCTATGATGCCCTCAGACCATCCAATGGATATCCATACTCCATGTACCCCAAGTCTCATGAAGTACCCCCAAACATGGTGTAAACACTTTTAGAGAAACCCAAATATCTACAATAGGTGACATGCCTAAATATCAACAGATAAACACTTAAGGTAAAGGAAAACCATAATACACAAGTCCCTCCTAATACTAGAAGTGATAAGAGCAAGGGTTTTTGGGAAATACTTAAGGTAATGAATCGTTGTCAAAACAATGTAGGTATATTCTGGCTACTCCCAACGTTTGATTATGTTAGTGTTTGTACCTATGAAGGTAATCAACCTATCTATAAACATCTCAAGAAACATAAGGTCATTAAACATGAAATACATGTTGACTAAATTAATTTTTCTCATTAAAATGATATAACTATTTAACTAATTCAACATAATGTCAATAACTAATTGAAAATTATAATCAACAAAACTATCAAAAAGCAGAATTGCATTGACATGTGAGGCACAATTTTCTATAATATCACAATAAAAAAGAGGCACTACATCTCATAACTAAAACTTATAAAGTTTTAGGAGACGTCACTACCTAAAACATCACATATAACAAGATTCAAGTACTTCTGCAAGCTCATCACCATGTTGCAACTCGGCATCACAACTCCCTTGGGGATATGTATAGCATGACATAAGTTGCGTTTCTTACTGATATCCTCGCATTGAAGCAATTGTATAATTTGGGAAACTAATCTTTCCTCATGTGATATTCATATTGCAAAGCATGTATTATGAACATCATGAACTAAAGTTGTAAACTAAAGTGTTATTTTTGGGAGAAAGAGGACAATTATGCTCTCTTTTTAATAAGGCTAACAAGTTATCATAGTGTTGAGTGTAAACAGTTGGAATATTGATGCATGGCACTACATAAGAACTAGATATGGAATGGCTAGATGCTATAAAATTTGTAGATTGATAGTTGTTACTCATATCCATTACGACTATCAACAAAATTTCTGCAATATGGACCTATTCTATTGAGCAGACTAAACCCTATGTCTTGGCCAAGTATCAATTTTGTAAGGTGTTGTGTCCAAATTGTTGAGGAAGATATGCGAGAAAACCCAATGCCTATGACCATGAATTCCAAAACTCATACACCTTCACTAGCTAGAGAGATATCATATCATCCTTAGGTAGATCACGCATGGACATGACATAGAAAATTGTCACATCCTAAACTCACTAGTTGGTAGGTGCATATGAGTAAAAAATACAACATCCATACACTACACATAATTTCATAGTGATGTCGAAAGTGAAAAATGCATGCAATACATATAGTTTGTGGTGACATCGAAAGTGAAAAATCATCAATGCTTATTTTTTACACTTGCACCTATGTATATGACTAACATCTTGTGTGACTATGACAATGACTAGTATGTGCTTCCATATTGTATTTCACAAAGTGAAAATTGAATTATAATATTTTATAAAGTCTAATCTGAGAGTGATAAAATCCACCAAGACCAAGATTCAAGGAACAAGGTGATAGTTACCACTACAAGCAATCTCAATCGAAAGCTCTAAAACCCAAGATAATTGTTGCAAATAAATTTGAGGGTAAGGAATTTATCCCATAAGATATCTACAAAGTTTTTATTAATGGTAATGTTGACCCTAAGGTTACAAAGATAGACTAGTATGTAGAATACTAAAGGTATGTCAACATAGCTATTTTTTAGTCTCAATTTTTTTCTCTAATTCTACTTCGCCCCACTAAATCCCCAGGAAAGAAAAGGAAATGGTAACAAGAAGGAAGAAAGAGAATGGTTTCTTAGAATCCAATCTACAACATGAAGGAATAGAAATGGTTTATTATAATTCATTATACAATAGAACATAAGCACAAGGCCATGAATGTTTCCTCTGAAAAAGAAAATACTATCCCAACCCTAGTATTAGTCACAGGTTTAAAACAACCTGATACATTATGTACAACCAATAATAATCTCATGACCACCAACTAATGGGTTGAGGAGGTTATCATAGAAATAATTGCTAGGTTGACAAGAAATAATCAAATACAGTGAGTATTTAGTCACATTTAATGGTAGAGTTTTGAAAGACACAACATGGATTTTAATGGAGGAACTTGGCTTGATTGATAGGGTAGAGCTTAGAGGGGGGTGTTATGATGTTTTGAAATAATGTTCATTTTTAGTGAATATTACTCGCGAGCATCTTTTTTCTTTTCTTTTGTTACATAAGGATTTACTAATGTATGCTCGCCTTATAGGATATCATATCGTCACTTTAATGGTTGTTGTTATGCATGCTCAACTTAATGGCTATTCGTAAGGTCCCACCTTACCATGTACTAAAACATCCCGAAGTTTAACTCATTTTTTCTCTTATTATTATTCTTATTATGAATAGCTCATCTATCTGAGCATATGTACATGCCAACTTATCAACTAACAAAACATATAGGGACAAATTTCCCCTTTTACATATTATATTATCCTTCATTTCCTTTTTATGTTATGGCTAACTCATCTATAACAAGAGATCATATTCATACAAGAGTTAAGATAATTATACTACCATGAATCATATTTTATCAATAAATGTATACATTCCATCAATTTCAAAATATGAAATCAACATAAGAAATTTCCTTTAATTCTAATCCTAGGCACACATTTGATCACAAGTTGAAGGGAATATGTTAATAACCCTCTCCATATTCATACCAATACTCTATTTAATACACGCCACTAGTTTAACAATAGTCCCAAACTAACATCCTTAATTTTTTGTTAATACTTATAGTACAAAACTTGCCAACCATATAAATCCCTTTCTCTTGATTGAGGAATTTAGTGAAATACTTGGAACCTAAACTTAATGCCTTGATTAGTCAATTCAATTGCTTAAAATCACCATCTATTTAATTCAACTATGTATTTATAGGGTCCCCTCTTGCTCCTCTGCTCAATAAAATCCACTTGTCAACTCTTTAACATAAACTACAACATATGTTTACTTAGGATTGTACCACATGCTCATCGGTTTATAGAAATTGCATGCATGGGTATGAGAGTCAATGGACACTCAAGAAACTTGTTTACTTTAACATGCATTCACATACAAGACATAACTTTTAATATTGAATCATATTCTCTCATTTGATATCATTTTAAATGTACAATAAATTCTACTAACAAACTCATGGTAATTCAATCTCCCAACCCAAGCTACAAACATAATCCTTGCATCAAGAATCCAAATTATACAACCACAATACTTGTTTCTTAAGATAAAAATAAACATAATTAAAAATAACAGTCTACAACAAGCTAAATGTATATATCAAACTTTCAAACCATAATCTTCAGTAAGTTAATTGTTAATTTATTTGTCAATTAAATCTATTCAATAATAACAAACTTGACAGTATGCTTGTTCACAAAGTAACATGACAATGCACTGGATTCTTGAAAGGAAAATAGAACTTCTACACCTTTGGCCCTACAATTATGTGCTCTGGTTAACAAATTTTTACAAACACATTGTGTGCATACTCTAGATATTTGGTATATAGATTCTTACAAACACTTTAAATGCATTCTAAAAGTACCAAATAGTAAGAATAATATACATGATTATATTGCACATTGAAACCCAAATTTTGTGACTATATCAAACCAAAATTGGTTGCACACTTATTTATGCATTAAGAAGAATAAATCAGTAAATAAAAAAATCTTAAAAGGAGAGAATTCACCCATTAACGCAACAAACAAGTTTAATCTAAATTTGATGAGTGGATATGACAACCCAATACTTTCTCACTCACTTTAATATCAAGTAATATGGTTCTCTCAATAGTTCAAAGTACAACAAGAAACATTGTTAGCATTCCGTTCTCATACCGATCAAATTAAAAATTAATCCACATCCATTTATATCAATTCAGATTTCTTTTAAATTAATTGATTGGACAATTAAAATGTAAAAATTCTAGAATCTTAACAAATCACAATCCTCTTGTAGGAAAAACATAAGGGAAAACAATTATACATGATTGCTGACCTTGTGTAGTGTGACCCCAAGTATTCATCCTTCACATTTGAATTCTCCCTTTTACATTTTGATCCTTAACAACTCAAAAGAACACTCATTTTTACCTCCCAACCTTATATAAGGAGAACTTCTCCCTCTGTGACCTCTGAGTTGTAAGAGCTCATAAACAATACCTCTATGCAACAATAGAGAGGTAACAAACAAGTTAAGGAAGATAAATCTCTCTTCCTTTCAACACCACTCATCTAACCCAACCAATCAAAGGTAACCTGGATATTTAGTTTATAGATCCCAAATCCATTTTGGCAACATGTGACTACTCTCCAGGTCACCCCCAAAATCATGAGTGTTGTTATTTATTTATAGCCTCTTAGTGGAGTGTCACATCACCCTTTTCATGCAAAATTCCTTTATTTTTAATTTCAATAATCCATATTATTCACCTCCTTGCCCATGAGATGACAATGCCATAATTTTTTGTGATTATTAAATTACTTAAATTTATTAATATTCATCACCTTGATCTGTCCCTTTAAGATAATTAATTATTATTTATTTTTCATAAATAGATAATCTACCCCTTTTCCATTAAAACAATATTTATTTTAAAATCCATTCTAAAATGGGTAATATGTAATTAAATTAAATTAATTCAAGGGTTAATCTACGTTAGCTAACATGGTTGATCTATCATTGAGTATTGTTTTTCTACTGGAGAATAGGGATTCCACACCCCTATTGCATTTCCTCTATACTTATTAGGAATCCATGCCATGATCTATTCCATAAATCCAAGACTCCATGCCTTTATATTTTATGGATTTAGGACTCCGCTCCCTAACATCCATGGATTCCCATATATTCTACCTCAAAACTCATTTTTTTCCTCAAGGTACTAATTGTTAGCTAATACCCATCTAATGGTCTATTGGCAAGGTCTTTTCCTAAGGCCTACATTCATCAAAATCTCATATATTAACAACTTCAAATGCAATTCATATTGAAACTCACTTAATCACATTTTACCCATACATGTATATGAATTCCACAGTCATTCAATTCTAAAGAAATGGCTTCTATAGTCATTTAAAATCCAAGCATTCTAGTTGGTAAGTAACCAAGTTCCCTTCTAAATCCTGATCATTACAAGGTTAATCATAATACATAATCATACAAATCATGTATCATTAATAAAATAATAATTAACCATTTATTCCACACATCAATGATCATTTATAGATCCCTATGTTATATAATCATAGATAATCATTCATGCCCTTTATTTATTTCTATAGTTAGATGCAGAAAGAGAAACATCCATATAACATGTACATATCCAAAATTAGTCTGATACACATAATCAAATGTACAACCATATATGAACATGCACCATTCATGTGACCCAAACTAGGTCTACAACATTTATTCCTGTACATAAGTCTAACATACATAACCCAACGTTGTTTCATCAAAGAAACCCCTTACATGTGTCATAGACTAGAGAAACCAAAATGGGACACTACAATATCATTATGCATGGTCACATTAATGGGTGTTATTATGAATGTCACATTTATTTCCCTCCCACAAACGAGAAATTTTGTAACCATGTCCATATTTAATGTTTAGCAATTTTCACTCATTGAGGACTGTAACTATTTTTTCTAATAAATTGGGATCAATGGATATAAAATGATTCTTAGGCATTAGAGTGGGGGGGAAGAGAGATGTGGATGGGGAGGGGAGTGTGTTGTTGGATTCAATATGGAAGAGACTATTTGGGTCAACAATAGCATCTATGATGCCTTGTATTTGGCCTGAGTTGGCACCATACCTTCTCAGAAAAGTTTCACATCTTTTGTGCTGAGGAGTTATGAACATTTAAGTGTTGTTGCTATAATATCCCCCAATGCACAAATATTTTTTGTAATATTAATTTTACTATTTTTATTTCTTAAATATGATTTGCAAACCTAGAATATGCCAATTAGTCCTTGGAGGACAAATGTAACTGAAACATTATGCTTATATGGAAAAAATATGAATGAGAGAGACAACCACGTTGAATGAGAAATTATGCATGCGAATAGTGGGGAGGCGAAGGGTCATTCTCAGATAGTTTCACCATGCATGGGAAGGCCAACATGGCGCTAGACCCACCCTAGGAAATGTAAAGGCAGCGGAACAGATATTTCAAGAGCTGCAAAATACCTAGGATGAAGCTATAGAGAATGATGCTCAGGATGGTGGGGGAACGAGTGGCTAGGGGAAGCACTCTGCATTTAGGTAAGCTGAAGGAGACATTGTTTGGGTAAGACAAGGGGATCCCCAATGGAGAATGGTTCTGAGTTTGACTTCCACCACTCTTGGCATGCATAATTGGCTCAGGGGTGATTGAGGACAGAGGAACCTCTATGCCTAATCTATGGTTGGGTGGAACATGGTTGTTTCCTCTTCATTGCGGATCATTCTACTAACAGGTCCGATTTCTGGTTTGACGTTTTTTGTTTTTCCTGAGATAAGGGATCTATAGTTGTGTGAATGTGTGTTTCCATGCTTGTTTTGATAATGAATGTTAGATTTAATGTAGTGATGAAAATATTTCTTGCATGTCTTCATACTTTGTTCGAATGATGGAAATGTGGTCTCTGGGATGACTACATTTGTTCTATGATGATATTGAACTCAGAGTATGGTATTTATGCATAAATGTGTGTTTTACAATAGAAATGAAATAATGAATAATGACTTTAAATGGTGGAAATGATGCTCATATGTTGCTTTTGATTGTTGTGTCTTGCCTCTGGTAAAATGGTATCCCATCAGTGTATTATTGCTTTGTACAGAGTTACTTGTTACTGTATTTTCCCTTTGAGTACTAAGCTCAAGCATGTATGTGTGCGCATTATTGGGTGTTATCATGTTGAAAGGTGACAAGGAATGCTCCAAGCCTATTCACAGGAGCATTTCTCATGAGTTGGTGAATGCTCATGCCCTGTTTTGGGATGATTATGGTTGCCTTGGTTTTATAGATTTCTCAAGACCAGTTACCCTACTATGATTTATATTCTTGCATTCAGGTTTTATTATTTTCCCCAAAGAGAAATACTACTGTTCTAAGTGGTTATGAATGCCCTGGATGCATAGGTCCCTGCATTTGGAATGCACCTACTATGTTTTATTTTCACTATGATTTTTATGTGTTTTGCTTTACAAAAAGGATAAGTTCAGAGTGACGAATGTTAGGCTTCCGCTTTCCGCCTTCCGCATTCTGCATAGTGGAAGTGCGGAAGCAAAAAGCCAAATGTTTAAGTTGTGTGTGAATGTTAGGCTTTCTCCTTCTGCATTCTGCATTCTACAAAGTGGAAGTGCAGAAGCGGAAACCCAAATTTTTAAGTTGTGTTGATGTTAGGCTTCCTCCTTCCGTATTCCGCATTCCGCATAGCGGAAGTGTGGAAGCAAAAACCCAAATGTTTAATTTATATGGAGTTTAAGGCTTCTTCCTTCCACATTCTATATTTCACATTTCACATAGCGGAAGTGCAAAAGCATAAATCCAAATGTTTAAGTTGTGTGAATGTTAGGCTTCCTCTTTCCACCTTCTGCATTCCGCATAGTGGAAGTGTGGAAGCGAAAAGCCAAATATTTCAGTTGTGTGGATGTTAGGCTTTTGCCTTCTGCATTCCAGACAGCAGAAGTGCGGAAGTGGAAATCCAAATTTTTAAGTTATATGGATGTTGAGGCTTCCGCCTTCCGCATTCCACATAGCGGAAGTGCGGAGGCGGAAATCCAAATGTTTAAGTTGTGTGGATGTTGGGCTTCCACATTCCACATTCGGCATAGTGAAAGTACGGAAGAGGAAAGCCAAATGATTAAGTTGTGTGGATGTTAGGCTTCCACCTTCCACAATCCGCATAGCGGAAATGCGGAAGTGGAAATCCAACTATTTAAAGACGTATGAATTTTAAGGCTTTCTCCTTCCGCATAGTGGAAGCGCGAAAGCGGAAATACAAGGGTTTAAGTCCTATGTTTGAGTGCAGAAATTTATGTTGTTTAATTTTTAAGCCTAAGGATGAGGTATTATGAAGGATTATAGCCAATTCCTTGAGAAAGAAACTATGCTTGGATTTATTTTTTTGTATTTCCATTTTTGAGCAGGTTCTATGGGGATGCGACATATGGTATCAGAGCCACAGGTTTCAACCCTGTTGCTTTTTGGGAACATCTAGTTCCGCTTGAGAAAAACGAGGTAATAACTACCTTTTCTAAATGATAAACATATTTGGCTCGATGAGTCCCGATTACAAACTCTAGTTTTGTATTAATTTGATGGATTCTGATCAAGGTATTCAAATGGGTGCATGATGGTTGCTGAGACGATTGGTGTACTAGAAGGGATGCTTGTATGGTAATTAATGCACGTATGGGTGTCCTCCGTGCACATTGTGTGATGGATATAGGACTAAGGAGGTAAGATGTCACAAATTGACAACTAGGTATGCATGAGTGTCGTTGTATGATTGTTTTTAGCTTAGGAATAATGGCCTCTTGAATGATTTCTGACAAGAATGCTTTGTAATGAGGTAAAAGAGATATGTTTTGATAACCCTTTTTGAGCCTCAGTTAGATGAGGATTATTGCATATAGCTTAGTTGTGTATCATACATTATTTTAGGTGATCGGTGAAGATGAAGTACAAGACCATAAGGTATAATTTGATTTGTTTACATCTAATTATTGTGGTGTTGGATAGCTCGGAGGTGCCTGTTAACACTCAGCGTGTTTCTTTGGATTCCAAAGAAAACAGAAAGGTTATACTACAAAGTAAAAATGAAATGTAAGTAAGTTCGTCCCTGTGAAGTGAATACATTACCTATCAGGGGATAGAAGGAATAAGAATCCTGGTATCCTTGTGAATCATGAAATCTAATAATGTTAAATTTGGATTCATGCATATGTTGTTGTAGACATGCAATTGCATATGATTGTTGTAGACTGGTTAGCAAAGAATAAAGTAATAATGGATGGTTTGATAAAACCTTTACTTACGTGGCTGAGAAGGTAAGGGGTTTTAGCAAGCATGTTGCTTAAAGGCAGTTATCTACCTTGCAGTAAAGAAAGGGGGTACTTGAATTCAATAGAAAAATAATAACATTGCATGACTTAGCTATAGGATGAGAATAATTTATAATAGAGAAATTCTCAGTCTTGGATGGATTATGTTAGCTATATAGAGAAGTATGCATATTCATTAAGTATCCTTATTTTTTAAATTAAAAAGGACACGAAAAATTGTATTTTGGGAATGGTTGTGTTTTCAATATTTTGTGGGATTAGCTAATGTCAAAAATTCCATGGGACTAATTAAATTAGTGTACCTAAAAGTTATAAGCTTCTCCACAAAGTACCAAAATACTACGGATGACACATAGGGTATGAAAATCCTAGTTGGGCATAATCTCTATGTAAAAAATTATAACTTCGTTGGGATGTGTAGATTCATGAATTGAATGTTTTTTTAATCCTCTGTTAATGAATGATTAACCTGGGTGTGAATTCAAGAACTCTAAAAGGAAGATAAACAAAGGTTTGTTGATCGATTTCCTGACCAATCGAATGGGTGTTAGTTTAATAAACCACTGAGGATCTCATGAATGAAATATGCTCAAAATAACCTTGTTGTAGGGTTCTGGATCAGCGATCGGTCACTGTAAGGATTGATGTGGAAGGTTAAGATCGTGGTAGAACCAGGAGAGATTTCACAAGCTAGAACTGCAAGTGATCAACGACCTGAAGGAATTTCACAAGTTTAAAGAGAGAGGAGGATAAAAGGGCGTTGAGTTGCAAGATTGGAAAGAAATCGTTGCAAAGAGGATTTCGATCAATGGATGAGGTTGATCATGAAACTATATCAACGGTCCTCAACTATTTCGCATGGAGAACTACTATGGACAATCAAAATCCTGATGTGCAGGAAATTTCTATAGAATCTACCTTACCATGTTTGAAGTCCATCGCCAAAGTAGATCTGACGGTTGTCAATCATTTCGTAGATCCAACTAGCAGGTGGGTTAACAGCAGAGGCTAGACGTGGAATTCACATGAAATCCAGTTCAATGAAGGTTGAATTCTGCTCTTCGTTGAGCACTGGAGGGGCCTTTGGTCAGGTTGGGGTGGTTTAGCGGTTTTGCTAATTTTAAAAACCCAACTAAACCATGAACCGGTCCATTAAAGGCTGCCACAGGGGAACCTGGAATCAACTCGGTAAATTCGAGTAATAATGATTGATCGAACTCTTTTGATCAATTCACATAGAGCTCGAGTTTAATAGAGATTGGATGGTCCAGTTTAAGGGAAGTCTCTTCAACTCTTCCTTTGATATATGTATATTTTACAAATCCCATACAAAAGAAAATTGGCATAGGAATGTTGGGAATGCAAGATATTTGATAGGTCAGATGCATATGCACTAGTAGGCATATTAATAAATGTAGTACGGATGAAAATATTGCATAAGAGTAAAAATAATAAGGTTTTACATATGCAATGAACCACTACTAATAAAAAAATTGATGTCTATGATATTGTGGTCAATGGCAATAATTGCAGGATCAAGGGCATAGAAGCATGGTTGGAGATGTTGGTGACACTATGCAGGTATCCAATAGCCTTGTGAAGGAAGGCTAGGACAACAAATATATGATCAATGGGTTGGTGTTAGGGTTATGTAACCCCTGGTAAGAAACCAATCGACCAGGTAACATCTAAAACCAATATGATTTGTTTTATCCTATGAGATAATAACAAGATGTCATTATCAATATAATCCATTGTATTTATGATGGATCATAATAGATAAAGGATAACATCAAGAGCATGCTATGTAAGTATAAAAATTTCCAGTTCTGAAAATAATATGTCAAAGATAAATGGAAATATTGATGCTATGATATAAAGATTATGAATGATTACTGGTGGTATAGTTGCAGGTACCAGACCTAGTAATGGCAATGATACAAAAAGAATTATTCTGCGTACAAAGTTGAGAAAATGGTATAAGGAGGAAGGGTGTGCTTGGGGTACATAACTTCCCAGAAGGATGTACTTGGGGTACATAGATTTCCCCCGGTCAGCTAGGCACCAATATGCATTGCTGGGGATGACCAAATGTAAGACATCTAGTTAGTATTCTTTCCACACACATTCATGCTGCGTAAGGGGACTATCATGGTAGTGGGGACTCCATGAAGAGAATAACCCCTAGGTATTATGGTTTCCATAAAGGAAGCGTCTAAGCTTGGGAAAACAGATCTTCTAGTGAGCACCCAAAAGAGGTGTTAGGCTCTGGAACAGAACTGCCATGGAGCACCCAAGGAGGTGTTAGGTTCTGTAGCATCGGTAGATTAACACACACACACACACACACACACACACACACACACACACACACACACACACACATATATATATACAGGTTGAGGAGGCATGCAAGATGACCCTCATGTATGTGTGTGTGTGTGTGTGTGTGTGTGTGTGTATCATGTTTGTGATATAAGTACTTCATTAGAAATTCTTTAATAGATAAAATGATAGTTATGAGATCACTTCACGGACTGCTATAAGAATTGCATGGAAAAGGTAGTAATGGGTGATCGAAATCTCTGTTGAAAGGAAAAAGTTGTCTGTAATATGATTGTGTGATCATGAGTACTGGAAGTTATCTTATGTAAGGTAAAAATATCTTGAAAAATTCAAATGATGCATATAAAGTGACTATAGAACTGCATGCTGCAATTCTGAAAGTTCACTATGATTCCTGCGACAAAAGGATTGTATTCAGGAATGCTAAAAAATTCTAGGGACAATTGGAAATACTAGATTACAGGTAGTGTGGGTGTGTCACATAAAATAAAGACAGGATTTGCCACAAGAAAAGGACAACCATCTGAAGAGGACCCATATAGGTAACCAAACAAAAAGGACTTCTAAATCCCAACTTTGAAATTTGGATATTGTATTGATTGCTTGACTAATCTGAAAATTATATTAAGATGACATATTATATGGTTTTATAGGTTGGGAAGCAAAGTGTAAGTGATAAGGGTAAGAGTTTCCACTCAATATGAGGATGGCCTCCTAGTTGTGAAATCCAACTTCTGTAGGAAACAAATTGTAAATTCACATTTTGATTATCAATACTAGTGATTGTTTGATGAGATGTTGCAGACAACTAGGTATTATGGTCTGCAGGAGACAAACAAGGGCCCAAGACCTTATGTTTGGGAAATTTAATGATACAAATTTGAAATTTTCCTTATGATGACCTCTCATGAGAACTGCATTATTGTATGACATGCAAGAGGGAGGACAGAAACATGCATTAGGGAAAATCTTGACTATTGAGTTGAAAATTCCAAAGAGAAATGGGTTGTTTAGCATCATCTTGTGGATTTTTATGCAATAACACATGCATGATGTTGCAAGATTCCAAATTCTTACTTATAAATGAGATGTATAGACCTCCTTATGCAGGACACCCTGGCTACCAAAGGATGGTAACAACCCTCAGGAAGCAAATATTTGGCCAATATAGAGGTAGAGTTAAGTAATTGTCTATCTAATGGATTGGGGTGTCAACAGGTGAAGAATGAACACCTGTATCCAACAGGTTTGTTATGAACTCTGCCCATTCCTAGGGAAAATGGGAGGTAAAAATGTTTAGATTTCATCATAGGTTTTCCATTAATGCAAAAGGCACATGATATTATTATGGTTGTAGTAGTAGAAGAAGTTAAGAAAATTACTTATGTACGTCTATAGAGTCAACTAATGGAACTGATAATATTACATACAGACCTCCTGAAAGAGGTATTCCAACTCTGTGAGTTTCCAAAGAGGGTAATCCCCTGACCAAGATTTAAAGTTACAAAAAAATATTTGTCTGCAGGATTGGAGATCAAGAAGAGACATATGAACAAATAGAGTGAACGAGTCAAGTTATTAAAGACATGCTAAAATAAGGAGTATGTGCGTAAGGCTAGATAAGAAGAAAGCATCACTTAGGAATTAAAGGGAGTATTACAGGAAAAAAATGCCTTGAGTTATGTCTAGAAGACTAAGAACATTGTGGAAATTATTTCAATAAGGGGGGAAGGATGTAATATCCCCCAATGCACAAATATTTTTTGCAATATTAATTTTATTATTTTTATTTCTTAAATATGATTGGAAAACCCAGAATATGCCAATCAGTCCTTGGAGGAAAAATGTAACTGAAACATTATGCTTATATGGAAAAAATATGAATGAGAGAGACAACCACGTTGAAATAGAAACTATGCATGCAAAGAGTGGGGAAGCGAAGGGTCATTCTCAGACAGTTGCACCAGGCGTGGGAAGGCCATCATGGAGCTAGACCCACCCTAGGAAACATAAAGGCAATGGAACAGAGATTCTAGGAGCTGTAAAAGACCTACGATGAAACTATAAAGAGAACACCGCTCTGGATGTTGGGGGCACAACTGGATGTGGGAAGCACTCTGCATTTAGGTAAGCTGAAGGAGGCATCGTCTGGGTAATAAAAGGGCCTCCCCACTGGAGAATGGCTCTGAGTTTGACTGTCACCACTCTTTTCATGTATAATTAGCTCAGGGGTGTTTGAGGACAGAGGGAACCTCTGTGCTTAATCTATAGTTAGGTGGAACGTGGTTGTTCGCTCTTCATTGCAAATCATTCTAGTAACAGGTTCCATTTCTGGTTTGATGTTTCTAGATTTTGCTAAGATTAGGGTATATTTGTTGTTGTGTGAATGTGTGTTTCCATGCTTGTTTTGATGATGAATGTAACACCCCGGTTTTGACCCCATTTGCATTTAAAGTATATGATGTAAATATTGTATTTAATCATGGTGTGGAGCTCAAGGAAAAAGCCACACCATCGATTTAGCATGTTGTAGTTCGGAAACTAAATTAGATGCCGATGGTGTTTTGTGCTAGCTAGGCACATTATAATTTTACACCATGTAGCTATGCAATTAATAAAATATATCACAACTGGCTATGTCAATGCGACCGTTGAAGAGAAGGGGCATGATCTCACAAGGATAAGGGGGGGGGAACCATTTAAACCTTTGGGCCAATGGAGAAAAGCCAAATGTCAAGGGGAAAACCCATAAAGTTGTCAACTACCATTTTTGTCTTTTGTGCCTAGTCATTTAGGCAATGGTTGAGAAATTAATGCATGGGGATGGGAAGAGTATGGGAGTCAAATTCGAATTTGGGGAGCCACCCATTTTGGAAAAGTGTGTATTTGACTTGTTGGACAACTAAATTCTTGGAAAATCACACCCAAGCTATTTACTCACCCACACCATTTTATTTTTCACCATTCCCATGGAGGTTGGGCACTCTCACGTAGGTGAAGCTTACTGAGCTCCTTCCCTCACAATTTATGTAGTCAAATCTCATTTCCATGGCCGGGAAACCCGATTTTGTTGTGTTTAATGGATGGGAGAATAGAACCACGATTTTGGGGGTTTAAGGGGACATTTTTTTCCCTCTACTCACGCGGCTGAGTTTTCTGGGAGTTTTTCCTCCATGATTTTGTGGTTTTCCTCATTTTCCCATGCCCATAATTCGTCCATTTGGGTTTCTCAGTGGTTATGGAGCCAAGTCTTCCCGATTTGGAAGTTTGGGGAGGTCATTTTTTCCCCCATGTTTCCCATAAACGTTTTCTGAGTTCCGATCTATGATTTGGGGATTTATGGTGGTCATTTTTTCCCTTGAATGCCTGTGGGTGATTTGTGAAACCATGTTTTCCTTCAGAGGGTTGTTTTCCCTTTCACCAAATTGTTTTTGGTTGAAAAAAATTTCCTTTCATGACCGACATGTGAATTTTGCGATTATGTCCATCCCTGTGTTGGCTTGGCTAAGTAAGTCCAAGAAACCCATCTGTTAAGTGGTTTTCTTGGTTAAGTAAGTCTAGGGAACTTAGCTATTAGATGGGTGACTGAGTTGGGATGTGATTGTTTGGCTTGGCTGAGTAAGTCCAAGGAACCTCCACGTTATTGGTTTGTTTCCCACACGTAGTCTATGAAACCCAGCTATGTGTTGGCTTGACTGTGGGTGTGTGGTTTTGCTACATGTAAGACTGTTGTTCACTTGTTCCTTGTGGAATCATGCCCAGCTAGGAGGTGGTAGCATTGATGATAGATTGATGAGCACGCTGGCCTATGGTTGGGTGGAACAACGCAGCAGCATAGCTGGTTGCGGGAGGCATCAAGCTTCAATTCAAGATAAGTATTCTTGTGCTTTCTAACTCCTACAACTGTAATTGTTTTACGGATGACAATATGAACAATGTCGAAATGTGTTGAATGTATGTGATTGATTCCACTGTTTACTTATTGATGATTAGGCATTTGCATCTGTGTATGCTTCATTATTCAATGCATTTTTAAATTAACATGTTCATGGGGCAATATTTCCCGGTTCCGCATTGTTGGTCGCATCCTCTCTGTGGTCAGAGGGGAGGGGACGTGAAAATGAATGGAAAATTTAATGTAGTGACGAAAATATTCCTTGTGTGTCTTCATATTCTATTCGAATGATGGAAATGTGGTCTGTGGGATGACTGGGTTTGTTCTATCATGATGTTGAACTTACAGTATGATATCTATGCATAAATGCATGTTTTATAATAGAAATGAAATAATGAATAGCAACTTTAAATGGTGGAAATGATGCTTAATGGCTCATATGCTTGTTTTGATTGTTGTGCCTTGCATCTAGTAAAATGGTAACTCATCGATGTATTATTGATATGTACAGAGTTGCATGTTATTGTATTTTCCCTTTGAGTATTAAGCTTATGCATGCCTTTGTGCGCATTATCAAATGTTATCATGTTGAAAGGTGACAAGAAAGGCTCCAAGCTTTTTCATAGGAGCATTTCTCATGAGTTGGTTAATTCTTATGCCCTATTTTGGAATGACTATAGTTGCCTTGGTTTTATAGATTTCTTAGGACTGGTTACACCTACTATGCTTGATATTCTTGCATTCAGGTTTTATTATTTTTCCCCAAAGAGAAATACTGTTGTTTTGAGTTGCTATGAATGCACTGGATGCATAAACCCCTAGAGTTGGAATGCACCTACTTTGTTTTATTTTCAGTATGATTTTTATGTGTTTTGGTTTTCAGAAAGGAGAAGTTCAGAGTGAAGAATGTTAGGCTTCCTCCTTTCACATTATGCATATCAGAAGTCACGGAAACAGAATGCCAAATGTTCAAGTTGTGCATGAATGTTAGGATTATGCCTTCCGCATTCTGTATTCCACATAGCAGAAGTGCGGAATCAAAAAGCCAAATTTTTAAGTTGTGTGGATGTTAGGCTTCCACCTTTCGCATTCCACATAGTGAAAGTGTGGAAGCGAAAAGCCAAATGTTTAAGTTATATGGATGTTAAGGATTCCACCTCCGCATTCTGTATTCTGCATAGTGGAGGTGTGGAAGAGAAAAGCCAAATTTATAAGGTGTGTGAATGTTAGGCTTCCACCTTTCGCATTCCACATTTCGCATAGCAAAAAGCCAAATGTTTAAGTTGTGTGGATGTTAGGCTACCTCCTTTCACATTCTTCATTCCGCATAGAGGAAGTGCAGAAGTGGAAATCCAAATGTTTAACTTAAAAGGATGTTGAGGCTTCCTCCTTCTACATTCTGCATCCCGTATAGAGAAAGTGCGGAGGCAGAAAGCCAAATGTTTAAGTTTTGTGGTTATTGGGATTTCGCTTTTCGCATTCCGCATTCCACATAGCGAAAGTGCAGAAGCAGAAAGCCAAATGTTTAAGTTGTGTGGATTTTAATAGCTTTTTCCTTCCGCATTCCACATAGCGAAAGTGCAGAAGCGAAAATCCAAATTTTTAAGTTGTGTGGATTTTATGCTTCCGCCTTTTGCATAGCATAAGTGTGGAAGAGGAAATCCATCTGTTTAAATACATATGAATGCTAAGGCTTCTACCTTTCGCATAGTGGAAGTGTGGAAGCAAAAAGCGAAGGGTTTAAGTCCTATGTTTGAGTGCAGAAATTTATTTTGTTTACCTTTTAATCCGAAAGGTGAGGTATTATGAAGGATTATAGCCAATTCCTTGAGAAATAAACTCTGTTTTTTTTTTTTTTTTGTATTTCCATATTTTAGCAGGTTATATGGGGATGCTATAGTTGCTAATATCTATTGTTGGTTTTCTTCTTGTTTCTAGTGCTATATTATTCTCTACATGTTGTTAGGGAGAGTGTTCCTATGGATCGTGTCGAGGCCACAAAGGTACTAGGGGTATAAAGACTGATATATAAAATTGTGCAAGCATAAAATAAAAAAGGTTTCAAGGGTTAGAAGGGTTCATACCTTACAAACTGAAGGCTGATCCAAGCTTTCCCTTTAGCCCTACTCTTGCTCTCCAATCCAAGAGACCTGCAAAACAACTTCAAACTTTCCTCAAACCAATTTGACCACATATAAAAAAATGATAATCAAGATAAAATGAAACATTAATCTAATTAACATCAACATTTGATGACAAACAAATATTCAACATCCATTACATAGTGATTTGGAAAGGGAAGAACATCAAGTATTTATTAATCAATGGAAGAAGTATAGGATATACCTTCTCCTCATGCAAGAAACCTCGTGAAACCTCCAATTTGGATCTCCTACTTCTCTTCTTTAAGAATCTCAGCCTCCAAGCTCTACAGCAAAGGGAGATGACAACTACGAAAAAGGTATGGGGGTGAGAGTCCCAATTTCACCAACATAACAATGCTAAAGGCTAAGTCCCTTTTCATAGACTCCTCTCCCTCTCTTATATAGTATTATGAAGATTTAGGATCGAAAATGGATTAGTTACAACTGAAGGAGTAGTTCCAAAACCACCCAAAATTTGATATTCTTCCATTTTTTTATATTTCTTGACCACTCTAGGGTATATACGTGGGTTTCCTTCTACAAAGTTGCAAGGAAAATGCAGGTTTCCTTCTACAAACTCATGAATGGGTAAAAAAATACACTTTCATGGTATTTCCAAGAATTTTTAAGAGTTGGTGTCTTCTAGAAAGTTTCCTTGGTATGGTACCTTTCCAATGGTCCAAAAAAGAGGTTAAATTGAGTTACAAAACTCTAGATATGGCCCTTTCATCCAATGGTGTCCTTTGAGTGACTGACAATAGCAATCATGAAGTGTCGTCATACGATGAAACATGTAAAAATTACTCACGGATAGAGAAGTGCCATTTTTGGATATAACAGATGCCTCCTAATGTATGAGGCTAGAGGTTAAGATGATATATGAAATGCATTATAAAAAAGGAAAAGGTTGAGATGAGGAGTCAAAGATATTGGAGAATCGAATATCATAGGATCAATCGAAGGTACGTGAAAGAGAGATAAATGTTAGGAAAAAATGATCTCTGGGACATACATGTCCATATAAAAATGATCACCATAAAGATACAAGATGAATCCAACATGTGTATAACTAATGTAACTATTATGGTCACACAATATGCGAAAAGGTGCCATATAAAATATATAGGATTCATGGCCACAAATGAACAATGTGGATCCATGCTAAATAATCGATCATATCCACAAGAATATAAGGTGGATATGTGTCTTAGAAACTATCATGTGAAGTGTGAAAAGGTATTGCGCAACTTGTGCAATAGAAAAAGATGATGATGCTATTGTCGTCCCAAGGTCTTCTATCCAAACCACCCAAAGGTGTTAGATTTTTATCAATTAGACAATGTGATATTAGGATCTTATCTGAGAGAATAAAATGCATAGAAATCAATCACAAGAGACGATAGACACAAAGATTTATCCTTGGGGAAACCATAAAGGAAAAAATCCACAACTTCCTTAGAGATAGAATGAGCACCAATGGTAGCAGTAAAACCCAAAGACAGAAAGATGATCTCCAACAACTGTTCGACCTATGCACTATAGCTAGGTGAGTGTGTGTGTGACAAATAGATAGGATCACTCTCTATTTATACTAATTTCTGACTTGACAATTACTTATCAAGGCCGGATTCTCTAGGAGAGTCTAATAACCCTAGTGCCCCAAAACTATGGGTACTTTACCCCCGACTTACAAAGGAGGGTTAGTATCTATGACTTTACATGACGTGATTACATTAATGATTCTCCCGATAGGAAAATCGAGTACCAATGAAATACAATATATAAAATATACAAGTGAATACATTCCTAAGTTACAAATACATCAACACTCCCTCTTAACTAGGAAGGTATTATATTGACACAATTCATCAGCACAAGTCTTCATCACTGGATCAAAGTTGGATCATCATCAAAGCTAGATCATCACTAGATCATCATAATCATCACCGCTTCCACTATCTTGATCAAATGGTGTTATCTCTTAATTCTTCTCGTCATAGGAATTTCTACAGAGCCAACCTTTTTTCATGCTGGTTGTAGGCCTAGCCTCCACGTAGGTCTTCATCAACAGAGCCAGCCCTTTTTCATACTGGATGTATCTCTACAGAGCTATCCCTTTTTCATTCTAGATGTACCTCTACAGAGCCGGTCCTTTTTCATATTGGATGTAGGCCTCTACAGAGCCAGCCCTTTTTCAAGCTGGATGTACCTCTATAGAGCCAGTACTTTTTCATACTGGATGTAGGCCTCTATAGATCCAACCCTTTTTCATGTTGGATGTACCTCTATAGAGCCGGTCCTTTTTCATACTAGATGTAGGCCACTATAGAGCCAACCCTTTTTTATGCTGGATGTACTTCTACAGAGCCAATCCTTTTCATACTGGATGTAGGCTGCTACAGAGCCAACCCTTTTTCATGCTAGATGTACTTCTATAGAGCCAATACTTTTTCATACTGGATGTAGGCCAATATAGAGCCATCCCTTTTTCATGTTGGATGTACTTCTACAAAGCCAATCCTTTTTCGGACTGGATGTAGGTCTCAGCACTTATATATGACCATGGGAGGAACCAATCCTGCCACCATGTCAGAAAGGCACAACACTTACATATGACCATGGGAGGAACCAATCCTACCACCATTTCAGAAAGGCTCAGCACTTACATCTGACCATGGGAGGAACCAATCCTACCACCATGTCAGAAAGGCACAACATTTACATTTGACCATGAGAGGAACCAATCCTACCACCATGTCAGAAAGCCTCAACACTTACATCTAACCATCAAAGGAACCAATCCTACCACTATGTCAGAAAGGAATAGCACTTACATCTGACCATGGGAGGAACCAATCCTACCACCATGTCAGAAAGGATCAACACTTACATCTGACCATGGGAGGAACCAATCCTACCACCATGTAAAAAAGGCACAACACTTACATCTGACCATGGGAGGAACCAATCCTACCACCATGTCAGAAAGGCTCAGCACTTACATCTGAACATGGGAGGAACCAATCCTACCACCATGCCAGAAAGGCTCACAGACTCATTAATTCCCCTTAGAAGGAAACTCTATTTTGAGAACACCAAGATTCTCCTCGAATTACTCAAACTTCACTCTGGCCATTTCTAGCATAGAATCACATCAGCGCTGATGACATCCAAGGATAACCTACGAGCTTCACCAAGACTTTATTCTTATACAACCTATCTCACTGTCTATGCTAGAACCCCCTCTTTCGAGAGATCTCAATCTGGATCACATACTAGAGCTTCACTGCTCCTCTCTTGGTTTTACTTAGCGCCATGTAGGATTGCTTCCTGCTAAACCAAGAGATCACACTCGATCTCATACTGAAGCAGCACCCCAAAGTTCTCTTCCTATCAATGGAACTGCCTACCCATTACGAATCCAAATAATCCTCCAGACTAATCTTTTGATTTGTATCATACTTGATCCCATTCTCAATTGTACCCTTCAGGAAACTCACTGCATGCTTTGCAACCATCAGGTGAACATGTCTCAGATATGTCAGGAATCGATGCAATGTGTTCATAGAAAAGAAAATATCAGGTCTCGTATTCATCAGGTACATCAAGGACCCAATCATTTGACGATACATCATGGAATCAACCGAATTTGATGAATCATCACTCAATAGCTTCATGTTCAATTCCATAGGTGTGGTCATGGACTTACAGTCCATCATCCCGAACCTCTTCAGGATCTCTACTAATACTTCCCTTGTCCCAGGGAGATTCCATCCTCATTTTGTCACACCTCCATGCCTAGAAAGTAGTGCATCATATCCAAGTCCTTCATCTCGAACTCGGAAGCAAGTGTCTTTCTTGCAACTTTAATGAGTTCCTCTTTTATGTCAGGAACAATTCATCGACATATAACAAGATCATCACTAGTATTCCGCCTTCAACCTTGAAGTAAATGTTGGAATCCACTTTACTCTCAGTAAATCCTAGAGCCATCAGTAAGTTATCCATCCCGTCATATCATGTCAAACCTCAGGATCTTCTATAGTCACTCTCTCTAAAGTGGAGCATCATTCTCCCTCTACCTTTCGTACTCTATGCATTTAAACATTCTGTACCAGAGTGACAAGTAGCTTCCTCCGCTAGTAATATTCTATGTATGCATCTAGGGTCACTGGATACCAATATCCTCTATCTTGAATATTTTCAAAAGTTCTTCTCGCACCCATCTGTGAGCTTGTCATCTTCTATAGGCTTTCATCTTCAACCTTGTAGCAAAGGTTAATATCTTCATCACTCTAAATGATCTTCAAGCTCTGCATGTATGTGTTATCCCATGGATGTCTTCTGAGCTTGTACAAGGCCTTCTTTAATTTTCACACATGAGTCTGTCTGTCATGTGTCTTAACTTCTAGTGGCTGCGAATGTCTCGTCATAGTCTATGCCTTCTTTCCATGAGAAGCCTCGTGCTATGAATATTTCCTTGTATCGCACGATGTTTCCATCTACTGCATGTTGGATATTGTAGATCCATATGGAAGATACTATGGAATTCCCTTCAGGTCTCAATACTGCATCCTAGACATCATTCTTCTTGAACTAGTACTCTCCTTCCTTTTCTTCTTGGCTACTTACTCATAGCTAGAAGGCTCTGCATCAATGATGTCACTCAACAATGTCACATAACTGCATTGTGTTTGAGACTTCTTTCTTTCTTTGAAATTATCGTCATAATATTCTTCATCTTGGATTATTTCTCGAACTGTTGTCACTTGTTCTTCGGAACAAGTCTCATCCTTCTTTCTTGTAGGCGAGTGTACGCGATCTTTCCTACAACACAAATTCATTAGTTGTATGGTTAGAACCATTTCATAAGGAATATTCATAATGGAAAATTCTTATGCATAAAGATATAATCATGCAACTATTTTAGCCAATACAACATTCATCCATATCTCACGAAAACTTTCTAGATGGATTCCATCTCTACCATGACATCATTGAGATTGTACACTAATCCAATATGTCAGCAAAGAGGTTTCATTCTAGATAAGTAGCAACGGAGAGTTGTATAGCACCATGAGCTACTTACCCATCACATGCATATTATTAGTATACTGTCATTAATGCAAACATTCTATCATGCATAACACATCAACTGAATATAAACAAATGCATAACAAAACAATATCATGAAATGCCAATTGAATACTTATATTTATTTGTTTCATGGGCAGACTCCTTAATTCAACTTCATCATCTTCTTCATTCATAACAACACCATTTCTTATCCAAATAACAAGATGGATAAGAGGTTATTCAAGAAATGAGTTCTTCATATTCCTCATTGCTTGAGAGATCTTCTTTGAATCTTGAGTGCTTGATCTTCAGTTGATCCTGTAGTAGGGATTTATCTTTGCTACAGGGGAAGGAATGGATCCCTTCTGTCTATAGGATGGAAGGGTAGGTTCTTGCATGTGGAAAATGGATAAAGGAAAAGCAGAACAGAAAGAGAAAGCAAATAGAAAGCAACGACAGTGAGCCCCTCTGCAAACAGGGTTAGGGATTAGCTCCGAGAACCTGCAAACAACTATTAAGCTACAATAAACCTGCAAAACAAGATAAAAAGCAAGCCTGCAAACAAACATTGGTTAGAAACAACTAAACTACTAAAGCAAATACATAAACAAAATACACAATTATACTTTCTCTTTGGTGCAATGGGCCACCATGCCCTGGATGGAATAAGCACCTCTCTCTCTCTCTCTTGACAATGGAGGAGCTATGGCTCAATGGGAGAATGAATGGATGAGAGGGGGATGTGGGTGGGTTGAGAGACAAAGGGTCTTAAGGCATCCATGGGCAGCATAACAGTATGCAAGGGAGAATTTCTTTGAGAGTGACCCCCCACCCTCCTTTTATAGCTTTTTTGGGGGGGTTTTAAGCCCTTGGTTCGGGCTTTAGCCCCTTTTTTGGGATTTTAGCCCCTTCCACCCTAACTTTAGCTCCTTTTAGGGTTTTAGGCTCCTTTGAGGGGTTTTAGCCCCTAGGAGAGTTATTTAGGCTCCTTTTTGGGGTTTTTAAGCCCTTTTATTCATTTTTAAGCCTTTTTGAGGGTGGGGGTCTAATGGAGTGATACGAGGGTTTATCATGGGTGTCCTTGGGTGGTGTAGGCCATGTAGAGTTGAGTGAGGGATTTTTTGGGTTAACAGATTGCCCCCTGATGTGTGAGGGCAGGAGCTCATTGTATGGCCAATGAACATCATAGGATTTGTTGCGGAGAGTTGGTGCTTCCGGGGCTGGGGCATGGTGGCTTTTGGTTTTTGTATAAATATGGTTCCCATCAATGGGTGAGATACAAATAATGTGTGACATGTATATGGACGAGGCGGGCATCCCCATGCTCATGACAATGTCAAAAGAATAATTTGATCTATGCTTTAAAATACAAGAGCTGATCATATACAACTGATGGTACATAGTGTTTGCCTCAATGTGAGGCTGAATACAATATTGATATGAAGAACTGGTATATTGGACCCATGGCATTCTCATGGAATGCTATATCTTCATGACTAACGGCCTGGTGGATATGGGACGGTACATAGCTGTATGGACTCGTTGATTGAGAGTGAGAGTCTCTGTGGTACAAGTATGTTGCATCAATCATAAATCTATATAGAAGCACTGCTGGGGCTTCTGAACACTATCTCCAACACAACCCAGAAATCAAAAGGGACATAACCTATTTAGGTCCCTTGAATAGACTCATCAATGTGCTAGAGTCAGGTGACATCTGGGGTCTTCAACCAAATACTGCGTGGACCAAACCCTGTACGAATCTCAATGGTGTGATGATGTAGTTGAAGTCGAGCACGTGAGAAACAACCATCCCGAGAGGCACCGAGGACTCCTCTCAAGTGCTCCAAGGAACTCATCAATAATGTTAATGAAACCAAGGTACATGGACCTCTGGGTCTATCCTCTGGAATATGTGTGTTGTCGTCGACAAAGGGAGACCTTACCCTAGTCAAGGCAATGATGTTTCCTTGATCAGAAGCGCGAGGGAGATAACTGAAAGGTGTTAGACAATCTGCGGACTGACCCACTGAATGGGGGGGGGGGGGGGGGAGGGAAATAATTGAACAGGGGTAGTGGGAGTGTAGTAGACTCAAAATTCCTTTGTTCATATTATGACAGCAAGGTGGACTAGGTAGGAAATGAAACTGACTCATGGGAATGGGATCATGGCTGTAATACTGGGAATGTCACTGCAGATGGGAAATACTTGGAGGAGGTGGACAATTTTGATATTGATGGGATCCAAGGAAGACCCATTGCAGAGTAATCTGAACAAAGGCAACCCAAGGTGGGAATGTTGCCAAACTATTTTCTATGAGGTGGTGTCTAGAGACACCATTCTGGTATGATCTCGTGGATTTTTGGCAAGCCCAAGAAGGTAAATGCTCGATGGTGCTTTCAATTTTAGAGAGTCTGAAATCACGAAGAAGACTCAAGTGGGGGATTTTTTTCATTGGTAGTCTCCTATTCCCGAAAAAGGATAAAAGTATACATAGTAGAGCTCATCCATCCTATAGGGGATGAAATACTTCTTTACCATTGGTATTCCAATCAGGCCAGAAAAGGTTAAACCTGTACTGACTGGACGGTCATTCAAATACTTTTATGAGCATGAACGAAACCAAGTTTGCTCGACGATATTTTCTTGATGAGAAGGCTGGAAAAGAGCTTAACGACAACCCATGGTGAGGTTTTTCATAAAGGGTGGCCCCTCTGCCCGAGAAAGCATAAAAGTATGTAGAGGGGAACAGTCTTGGCTTGAATATGCCAAGGTGGTCCTTTTCATTTGATGGTCTACATAGTTTCCAAAAGGAGATAAATGAGACGATGTAGATGCCCTTTCCTATACTTTAACGAGCGAGAAAGGAAGCAGTTGTGCTTGGCAATATTTTCATTGTTTTTAAGAGTAAAAAAAGAGCTTAAACGAAACTCTAATATGGTCAACCGACTGCGGTGGCACAAACGGTGCCCCATGTTGGTACGGTGGACAGTGGTCCAAAGGTCATCCGCATAGTATGGATAGAGCAGAAGGCTCTCAAACATACCAATACATGCGTGGGATAGATCACGGTAAAGGCTCACGAGTTGGTGCAGTAGAGGCCTACAAACTGAGGTGGCTCTTGGACAGAGGTCAGGAGAGCATGAGTGAGTTGCGGTGGATGGACTTGACTACATGCGATGTGAGTGCAAGTCCAGGGGAAGTTATATGCCAAATATGTACAAGAAAAATAATTTGTTTTGTGGACAATGGTCCAAAGGTCCACGTAAGGTGCGGTGGATGGAGAAGACAACTATGTGTTAAAATACAAAACAAGAAGAAAAATGGTAACCCTTAATGGGCGGTGGCCCGAGAACCCGCATGAGTAGTGGTAGGAAATAGTGATACAAGTACAGGTTCGTAAACACTTGCATCATCATGCTGTGGCTCGTAAATCGAGGTAACTTTCGGTAAGCAGTTCTGAAATTTGTTTGTTAAACATTAGACAATAGTCTCATAAGGAGATAGACATTTGGGCCTGAAGGTGTGAGGGGTGTCTCGAACAGGTTCCGGGTGACTTTGAATTAGTAGCTAATGGTGCTGCTACCGAATGGGGGTCTTTGATTTTTGGTAAAAACATTACAAAACAAAAAATGGAGAAAACTATGCTATAAGGGACTCAGAGTGGTGGTATTAGGCATAGGCTCTATTGAGGTGGAGACCGTTGCGTGACTTCTTCAAGAGTTGACCATATGATTCAGCAAAGAGGTATGCCCCCTTGCCTAGATGAAGGTCATTGGTAAGGCAAGATGATGGAATCTAGTCTTTTGTGGGAATAACTGATTCCACACTATGGTTTAAAGGGAATGGGGTAAAACCAGAGGTGGCCTTATAGATCTCCCCGTCATTTTGTAAGTGGTGCTGGGATAGATCAAGTGGATCTTCCACATCCGACGAGACAGAAGGGAAAATGGTGTTGGAGATCATGTAAATGGTATTGGTTGTGGTTTTTGTGGCCTTTCCCCCAGTCTCTGTTGGAGGAAGAGGGACAGGCCTGGAGACAAGAGGAGTCTTTGATGGACCTGGAGGTAGGTGCAACATCATCTCAATTGCATGGACATGATTCAACACATCCTGGGGCCTTAGGGGTAGGGTAGGTGGTTCATGGTACCACACAGGATCTCCCAGTATAAAATCCTTTAGATTGTGGGTTTCCAAGATAGACTTACTCACGATCTTAGATGGTAGGAAAAGGAAAAGGATCGTGTTGAGTGGGAATGAACCCCACAATTTCCCTGGTAACTGAGGTTGAGGTTGTGATTGACGTTGCGACTGTGGCTAGGGAAACAATCGAAGAGACAGGTCTGATGGACCATCGGTGATGGTGGAGACAAGAGGGTCTATAGAATTGGAAATCATGTAAATGGACATGGTGTCCAAAGAAGGAGGTGGGGGATGAACTTCTTCGATCAAATTGATATCTGATTCAAGGGAATGTTATACAAGGTCAGCTAAAGCCATTCAGAACATAGACAAGTCTTGGAAATGGTGAGAATAATGTCCATACAATCCACAAAGGGTGCAAGCATGGTTTGTTCTCAGTGACTTATTTCTGACTATTGGCGCGGTTGGAAGTTCAACCATGAGGAGGTTTTCGGTTGTGTCCATGGCATCCAAATGTGCACGAATCATTGGAATCTCAGGGTAGTTCTGAGTTGGATAGCCCTATTGTTCACAAATGGCACAAGGAAGGATCTGCCAAGGTTCTGCGGTTGCTTTGGCATTCTTTCCCTTGGCTCTTTTCGGGTGGGGCGGTGCAGGTGCAGGTGCAATGGTTGGTTTTTGCAGACTGAGTGGAGGATGGGACTCAACCGCAATGGGATGCATAGGTGTTAAGACTACCTAGGGAATCAATGGTTGAGCTGGTGGATCAAGATACCACACCAGAATGCCCAATGTAAAGTTGGGCAGGTTGAGGGTGGCCATTACTGGCTTGCTCATAACACCAGGAATGGGAAAGAGGAATGGAATTGTATGGACTGGTTAGGAGCCTGGATAACTCCCTGTTGGTTTTATGTGGGGGCACAGTTGTGGTTGCAACTATGCCTAATTGGCTGCGGATGATGTTGCAGCTGCTGTTGATGTTGCGACTGCGGACGGTGTTGTGGTTGTGGTTGGGGCTGCGACTGCGGTTTTTGTTTGGGTGCAGCGGTGCTAGATGAGAGCATGCACAAGTCTGCAGTCTCATTTTGTGTCAGTGGTGGTGACACTGAGGGGAAATGATCCATCATGGTGGTATCGAAAAACAACCCAGGGCCCACATTCAGCAATGGGGAGGCTAGTGTGTTGTCAACCATGGTGTTGATTGCAGGGACAACATTGGCATGTATGGTCGTCCCTTGTGGATCAATGGTGGTGATGGTAGGGATAACGTTGGCGGGTGTCGTTAACCCTTGCGGATCGTGATAAGTGAGATGATCAACTATCACAATCTTCCCTTTGTGGGGGAAAATCATGAGATGGAAGACAGTTGATGCAACAACTCTCATGGCGTACATATAACTTCTTCTGAGGAGAAGGTTATAGTCCAGTTGAGCATTGACAACCTCTATGTCAATCGGAACTGTCTTCCCAGCTAATTTGATGGGGACATGGGGGAGGATTCCTTGGGATTTAGTGGGATGGCCATCATAATCCCATAGAGTTGTGGAGGATGGTTGCAGAATTGGAGATCCAAGTTTCTGCCAGACTAGGGTAGACATAATGCACATAGATGCCACCTCATCTACTATGCACTGGTGCACAACCAAATTCTGGATAGACACCGAAATTTGGAAGGCGATGGTGGATGGCATGTGCAGTTATCCATTCTTTGTGTCGAATGTGATCAACTTGGAGTCGGAGGGGTCTACAGCCCCAATGGCAGCTAGTAAGGATTTTCTCTACGTTGGGCACGTTTTGAGTACCTCAAGAGGGGACATGGCCATTGGTGTTTGGGACAAATCATCCACGATGCTATAGCTGACGGCAGCTCTAGCCATGGTGTTATTGGAAACTCAACATATGGAGGGGCGGGGGAAGGGGAGTAACTAAAGAGGCGCATTGACTGATTTGGACATAGAGGCCACTGATGTGTTAGCGGGTTTGGTGGTGGTACTGTACTGATTCCATCTGGTTTGTAGGTTAACCTCTTCAGTCGTCATGGCTAGCAGGTGGTGGACAACTGTTTTTTCCGTGGGATGTGCCCTTGGAGCATTGGAATTGGCCTAGGGAGGGGGTGCAGTTGCCACCAATTTTTGGACTGGTGGTGGGTTTTGAAGCACCATGGGGGGAGGTCCTTGTGGTGCCGAGTTGGGTTGGTCTTGGTTCATAGTGTTGGCAACCTGTTGGGCCTATTTGTGCCAGAAATTGTTCCTAAGGCTAGGGGAACAAGCCAACACAATCTCAAGAGAAAAACTCAATTCAAACTAGGGTTTAGGGTTTTGTTTATGTGTTTTTGGTTGTAAGTTTCAAGATCATGTAGGGAATACATTCAGTAAATAAGCAACAACTAAATCAAATACATATAACTAATAAAGATGCATGTATATCACAAAAATCCAACAAACAGCCTGTATTGAAGTTTACACATAATGGACAAGCAACACCAGAAAATACACATTAACCAGCACTGAATTTGTCAATTAAGAAGCTAAACAAGCTTACAATAAATCCAACACAGACCAAATGAAGGGGAAAGAGTCATATATTCATAGTTTCATCAGTAAATGTATATAAGAGTACAGTACCTATCACTGAATAAGCATGAAAGTATAATCAGCTAGCAGACCTCCTGATGCTCCCAAAAAATACAGAACCTTTACAAAGACTTCCTAACTCTTCTAAATAGACCCCCATCTCAAAATCAGTTAGGTTTCTCTTTCTAACTGCTCCTATCGAGTCAGTAAACAGGTAAAGTAAAAAGTTACTTTTACAAAATTACATGCTTGCTAAAAATAGAAAACTCTTAACCAAAAACAAAATATTTATCTTAAAGAACCACTAACTACAAACTTCCTCAGATCTCCTTCACTGCCTCCACAAGAAGAGATATACCATCTAGACCTCGAGCCCTTTTCTTAGTTCTTTTATCCTTTTTCTCTATAGCAATTATCCTTTTCTGCAAGTCTTCATTTTCCTGTTGTAGATGATCAACAGTCTTCTCCAGCTTTGCACAGTACCTGTCAGCAACTCTTTTCCTGCTAAGGACTTCTTTAGAAACTTCTGATAGCTCCAAAAAATGCTTATGCATATCCTGCAACTTCTCTACCAGCCCTTTATTAACTTTGAATAATCCATCATTTGTTTCTTACAGGTGCTTCATGTGTTTCCTGTATCTCTGAATACTTTCCTGTACATTCTCTTCATCAAAATTTGGGATCTCTGATATATTGTCCTCCTGAATTAAAAGATCTGAAAAATCATCATGAACAACTAATTCTACTAAATATCCTGCTTGCCTGAGAATATCTTGATCCTCTTCATCCAATTTATGATCTCCAAAAGCATCTGCCTTTGCTGTATCTTCTTCTTGCTGC
>LPNX011048149.1:704248-714989 GCA_001517045.1 Pseudotsuga menziesii
TTAGACTTATCTGATTTTACCCTTGAGGTAGTAAAGTCTCCACATGCTTCTGTACTTGGCTCTGTCTCAAAAATCTGCTGCTCATCTTCCAGTAAATAACCTTCATCTTCAGATAGTATGGTAAGAGGGCTCCTTGATTTAGTTTGTAATTCCTCTTCATGAGTAGCAGCTCCTTCTATATCAACAGTCCTAGTTTGCTCAGAATGTGCTACTGGTGGTGGTTTCAAACAAGGTTGTACATCTTCACCTGCAAACAATGAGTACTTGGCTTTAGGGTACTCTGAAACCACTTTGAGCTGACTGTCATCCTTTACATGTTCTGATACTTGCGCTGTCACCTTCTTGGCTTTGACCTCATCTTTACTTGTAGATTTGAGTGACTGACCTGACTTTTTGATCATTACCTTCCCCTTGTCAGTCTGTCTCTTTGGTTTTTGGTCTTCTTTTTGAGGATGAACATCTGACCAAAATAAAAAGAAATCCCAATTCCTTCCGTCATGCTGCAACACTGTGGTGATGATCAATTTAATGAGACCATGGTGAAAAAGTGACTGGGAAGTGTGATCATCTTGTGGCTTTATTTTACTTGACATCTTCTGCAGGCTTTTTAAGAAAAAGAAGGGCAAGTTCATTTTTGAAACTCCTATTATGTGCTGCAGGAACCTGAAGTGGTATTTAAAGACAAATGAATATCTTCCTTCACAGGTCACATAACTTTGAAGAATCCTTAAAGGCTCAATCCACTCCTTCCTGAAATTTTGAATGAGGATACCCTTGCTCCAGTCAGGAATCACATTAGGCAATAAGTATCTTTGGGGTTCAAACTCAAAAGGTGATTTTTTAAACCAGTGCTCTCCCTCATTGCTGATCTCAGTAGCTTCTGCTATTAACTCCACAGTTAGATTGAATTTTAAAGCATCCATCATGATCATATCTTCTTTAATCCCCTTGGCAAACTTGCAGGACACCTGAGCATTGAAACCATCAATCTTCTTGAAAAACTTCAACCAACCTGCCTTCTGAAACAGTTCTGCACAGTCAGGAAGTTTCTGAACCCAGGTTAGGTCTGTGGGCTCAACCCTATTGACCTTTCCACTTTTTCCCATATTCTCCTTTCAGCAGATAGAAACAGTCTGACTTGAGGTTTCAGAAATGTTTTAAAACTGGTTTGCTGTTATTTGAACTCTTTTCAATTTGCTATGTACTCCTGTACAGGCCTGCAATGTCAGTTTTCCCTTGTCTCAACCATACAATTAGGCTTCTGATAGATACACTGTGAGATCAGATCAAACATAACTGAAAACTGTCATATGAACAATAGGCTCTGCTTAATTTTCAAACTGTACCATCAGGCAGAATATCAAACTGTTTCATAATATCAGCCATTCAAATTCTTTGTTTTAGGGTTTAGGAAACAGTATGATGTGTTTTCAAACATAAACTGTGATCATCCTTATTACAAACTGATTCAAACACTGAAGACAGCAATTCAATATCCAGACTATTCAATGCAATGGAAAACTGTCAGTGAATATGACTATTTTCATCAAGGTTTCACTTAAATCTCAGTATCAAAACAGCTTCACCTCAAACCCTAAATCTTCCATTGCTTCAGATTTTCAAACACAACATCACCCATAAGCTCATTGGATCAAGTGGGGACTGTCAGCATAAAAAACAAAGAAACAAAAACACCAGTGTTTGCAATATCTTCACCCTAGCCACAAAATGTCATCAAATCCTGTATATAACAGCCAATATGTCCTCCTAGCATTCGTACATGGTGCTTCTAGCAAATGATTTCACATATCATAACAACTCCAACAGTTTTCAAACCACTCGAATTTATCAACAAAACACCTCTGTGTGAAACATGAGCATAACTAGTCAATCTATCAATCTTTTGAATGCTGTTTCCTGAAAATTCTGGTTTATACTGGCATTAGGTCTTGAGAAGAATCCCTTTAATTAGTTCGTTGTAACCATTCTTCTTCACTGTCAGAATTTTTGAATGTATAGGAAATCAAATGATAAGCACTCTTCATTAAAACAGTCATAAGAATTCTCAGGCTGAATGCTTTAAGTTCAAGGCCTCTTTGCTGCTTTGTTCCTTCAAATACTTCATAATGGCTTCTGCTAACTATTTCTGTGGTGGGAAGTTTGTTTCATGTCCCATTCTATCATCTTAAACAGTCAATTTCTCCAGATAAACACGCAGCTTGGAAAACCCAAATTTTTGAGTTATAAGGGTTTGTATCGAAGCACCTACCAATTTCTCAACTGCCGTGGCTTAAAGCTCTATTTTAAGCTAGCAACGGTCTCTCCTCAGGTATACAAGTGTCTCCAGATCATCTTCTTCACCACAAACGAGAGAATTAAGATGCCCTAATTTTCTGAATGCTGTCTTCTCTTCACAGGAACACGATCCACTTCTTTAGCGTTTTGACTCTTCTCCACGAACTCTTTTCCCCTATAATAATGCATATAGAACGAGAAACTTGACAGTTTAGCCGAGATTTGCTGGTCTTGTCCAACTGATTCCACGTTTTTAGCAATGATGAATTTGCTTTGGCTGCGTGACTGATAACTGCTTAAATACGTGTCTAAACTGCAGTCACACGTGTTAAAACACCTTGCAAAATACAATCAATCACTTCCAGACGAAATCCATGATGAAAATTTGCAAAAATATTGGAAAAACAAAGGGCCGCGATATTCTTGTAGCGTGCCCTTTGTTAAAATTTCCACCAACGCTACAAGAATAATTGCTAAGCCAAATTTTCACAGTTTTGCAACTTTTTGCCAATTTGTCGAATGTTTTGAAAGCTGCTAGGTTTAGAAAATAGGTTTAACTAGTCTCTCAACACATTAATGAATCAACCTTTGAACATAAGACCTTCTTTACCCCTTTTAAAAACATAAAAAGACCATCAAAAATCAAATAAAATCTAAAAAGATTGTGTTCAAAACCTATTCAATCAGCAATAGAACTTCTAAGGAGACCAAAACTGAAAATTAAAACCAAAAATTTAACTGAGGTAGATTGAAAAACAAACCAAAACTGGAGAAAATAAACCAAAAATTGAAGGAAAAATTTACTGACTCAACATCTGGCTCCAGCTGCGGGATGAAGTCCTCCCTACGAGGCTTCAAGAACCTGTAGACCAGTGCCTTCTGTCCTTTATTCACCTATCTGAAAACTTCCATTGGGCTATGGAGTCTTTATTCAACCTCACTCACACCGGTATGTACAATGAAGAGTGAAAATGATCTCATAAACTGTAGAAATGTTTGAGGAATCGCCCATTGACAGGGCTGAGCAATTCCTCACCTTCCAAGGACTGCAAGATGAATGTATTATTTTCCAAAACTTTAGCTATCAGAAAGGGGCCAAACCACAGATTATTAAATTTGCCATGCTTACCTTTCTGTTCCTTTCTTGCATCCCATCTTAACACTAACTCACCTTCTGAAAATGTATGCTCTTTAATTCTTTTGTCAAACCTGTTTTTTACTTTAGCTCTGTACAGCTGAGCTTCTTTGTCCACCTTCTCTCTATGCTGCTACAACTCTATCATCTCAAAGATCCTCCTTTGCATGTCATCAGGTTCCTCTTGAGCATTTTGGAGGAATTTCATCACTGGAACTCCCAGCTGAATAGGAAACACATCTTCTATTCCATAAACCAGCTGGAAAGGAGAAGTGCCAATGGCCTGCTTTACTGTAATCCTGTCTTCCCACAATGCATATTTCAGCATTGAATCCCAAGACCTTTTGTTATGTTTCAGCAATTTCTTAATGCTTTGAATGACATTCTTGTTGGATGATTCAGCCTGGCCATTTCCCTGAGGGTAATAGGGAGTTGAATGTTTCAAAACAATGCCATTTTTTTCACAGAAAGACACCATTGCTTTAGATTTGAATGCTTTGGCATTATCAGTTATTAATCTGTGTGGACAACCAAATCTACTCAAGATATTGTCTTCAATGAACTCTATAATCACCTTATCTGTAGCATTCCTTGTAGGAATGGCTTCCACCCACTTTGTAAAGAAATCTGTGGCAGTCAAAATCCAATGATGTTGTCCAGAAGATGCTGGATTGATCTCTCCAATAAAATCCAGACCCCATTACTGAAAAGGGGCATTGACTACAATAGGCTTTAATGGCAAAGGCACTAATTTCTGTTTACCTGCAAATTTCTGACAGGGTATGCAAGCTCTCACCTGCTGGTAAACATATGAGAAGAGGGAGGGCCAATAGTATCCAGCTCTCAAGATTTTGTAAGCTGTGGTTTTCCAGTATTTATGCCCTCCACAAGCTCCTTCATGAGATTCTGAAATTACTTCCCCTATCTCAGCTTGATCCAAGCACCTTAATAAGATACCTCCAGGGTCTTTCCAAAACAATTGATCCTCCAGCAAACAATATTTAGTAGCTTTCAGCTTCAGAGACCTAGCAGCCTTCTTATCTAGGTGATCAGGGCATTGCAAAAATAATAGGAAATAAACAATATCAGCATACCAGTTTGAATATGAATAAGAGTCCATGATATTTTCTTTTTCAAGTGTTGCTTGCTCTTCTTCATGAGTACTATCTTCAGCCATGATATGCAGACCTAATGCTTGACAATTTGAATCAGCAAGCAGCTTGGCCAATCCTTGTCCTTTGACCAGCTTTGTAGGTCTGATTTCCACCTCATATTCCATAATCTTGGCAATCCACTTTCCCCTCTTTCCTTCACTGTCAGGCTGGGTCAGAACATCTTTCACTGCTACATTTGGAACAAATGAAATTACCTTTGAATGAAGAATATAAATTCTAAAAAATTTTAGAGCTTTCACCAAGGCATAGGCTTGTTTTTCCAGAATGTTGTACTTCAGTTCAGAATCCCTGAGAGTCTTACTAAAAAAGGCAATGGGTTGTTCTAGTCCTTCCTTGTTTTTCTGAAGTAAGACAGCTGCAACTGTATCTGCTGAAGCAAAAGAAAAAGTAAAGAACTCCTTGGTAAAATCAGGACTTACCAGAACAGGTGCTTCAGTCAGAGCCACCTTGATTTTTTCGAAAGCTGCCTTTGCTTCAACAATCCATTTAACCTCTTGGTCCTTCTTTAACATTGCTGTGATTTGTTTGATGGTCTCAGCAAAATTAGGAATAAACCACTGCAGAAAATTTATCTTGCCAATAAATGATTGCACATCCTTTTTTCTCTTGGGCAAACTGATCTTTAGTATTTCTTTGACTCTCTCAGGGTCAATTCTAATGCCATCAGCAGACACCAAATGACCCAATAGTCTTCCCTCTTGAACAACAAAATGAGATTTCTTGGGGTTTAAAGACAGTCCAAATTTTCTGCATTTCTGAAAAGTTTGCCTCAAATGTTTTAAGTGTTCATCATCAGACTGTGAGAACACGGTAATGTCATCTAAATAAATGACAACAAACTTATCTTTCTCACCTACAAATGCAATGTCCATTGCCCTCTGAAAGGTTGCTCCAGCATTCATCAGACCGAAGGGCATCTTGTCATACATGAAGGTTCCCCAAGGGGTGGTAAATGCTGTCTTTTCTCTGTCATCAGGGTGCATGGCAACCTGATTGTACCCTGAAAATCCATCCACCATGGAAATCCTCTGTGCCCCCACAACCTGCTGTAAGACCTGTTCAATCTTTGGTAAAGGATAATTGTCTTTTAATGAAGACCTGTTAAGATTCCTGAAATCAACACACAATCTAATCTCCCCATTCTTTTTTCTGACAGGTACAAGATTTGCAACCCAGGAAGAGTACCTGAGAGGCACTATTATCTTGGCATCCAGTAACTTCTTAATCTCTTTTTCAATCACAGGGAATAAGGCTGGATTTATCCTTCTCAATTTCTGTCGGAAAGGCTTGACATTGGGCTTCAAGGGAACCTTATGCTGAATAATTGCTGTGTCATAGGTTTTTAATTCTTCATAGGACCATGCAAATACATCCACATATTCTTTCAAAATATTAATATATCTGCTCCTTTGTTCAGCTGACAGAGATTTAGAAATTTTTACCATTCTTGGGTTTTCTGCAGTACCAATATTGCAGTCCACTACATTTTCTTCTGAGGATTGAACCACTGGCTTTGAAGGGGTGTCATCCTTGGTAAAAATTATTTCTAAAGGCACTAAACCTTTAGGGATAAAATTACTCTTCAACTCAATGATCTTATGACCTGCAATCTTATCCTCCGGAAACTCATTTTCAGCAAAAACATTTTCAGCAGACTCATCATCTTGTTCTTCTCCTTCATCCTGATCAATTTGAGCATTGGAAAAATCATCTGTAAGCTCAAGAAATTTCTTGATTTCAATATCATCTTTGAAAACCCTCCAGTGTTTCACATTGTCAGGGACACATGGTCTGTACCTTACCTCTATAGGATACCTTAACTGAGTAGTTTTAGGAATTTTGAAATATGAGGCTGCTAAAGCCAATGAATCAGCAGTTTCATTATGATTTCTGGGAATATGAGTGATATTAAATGCTATGAAATAATTGTCAAGCATATCCCATACCTCATTCCTGTAGACCTTCAACAAATCCTGTTTTACTTGATAGTTGTTCTTCACCTGTCGAACAACCAACTCAGAGTCGCCATATGCAGTGATTTGTTGAATGCCTAAGTATTTAGCAGCTTTCAGTCCTAATATCAGAGCTTCATACTCAGCAGTATTGTTAGTGGTAACAAATTCCAGCTTATACATGAGTTTGACTGTTTCACCTCCAGGAGAAATGAGCAAAACTCCAGCTCCAGCACCCTCTTTGCAAGAGGATCCATCAAAATACAATTCCCATAGCTGATCTTCTTCTTCTCTGCAATGTTTCACTGGTTTTTCTTTTTCAACTTGTAAAAGGCCAACAGAATCATCTTTATCACTGAAATTCAACATACTGTTGTAATGGATAATTCACCTAATAACCTAGGTCTGGGGGTTACCAACATACTATGACCTTGCAGACAATTTGATTATAAAAGCACAAATAGGAAATAGGGAAGTAGCAGGAACTTACTTGTAATGAATGAAGGTTGATCCAAGCTAACTCCTAGGAAAGGTTGTTCAGCAGGTCGCGCATACATCTATGCGCGGGTTGTCCTTATACAGAGTCGCGCATGATGCGCGGGTTGCCTTACTACATACTCGCGCATATGCGCGACATGCCAATAGGGATAGTCGCGCATGCACTCAAAATCTCAAAATAGCAAAGTATTCAGCTGGGCATATAGGTAATGCATTTCATCATCAATCAAGGTATAATGAAACTGGGCAAACCTCAATCCATAAGTGTCATTTTGTGTACCGACCTGAGGGATGTCAGCACTCGGACGGAGAGGTGCCAATCAGCTGTATAACACATACAAGTCCCTAAATCTTTGTCAACAGAGTACAATGGATGATTAGTGTGGTTTTTATCATCTGTGACAATGTAGGCAAACTGTAGTTCTCTGTAAAGTCTTCTATTTTCTCCACCAAAAATAGGGATGGTGGCATATGAGAGATCCATCTGTAAGGTTCCTCCTACCTTCTTTGCCCAGGATCTTGAAAGAAGCATACCAAACTTGGGTGTGATGTCTGCTACAACAACATCCATTATGACACTCTTCATGGGCAGCTGAGTAAGGTTAACAACCATGTCTTTAATTACCCCTAGACACTTGACAGCTCGGGAATCAAAGGCATATAAGTCATGGTAAGGTTTGGTGATACTGAGGCCAAGGGCTTCCATCACAGCTTTAGGCATTAAATTATGGGATGCTCCAGAATCTAACAGGAAATTATGAATCATCTGGTCATGGACAGTTAAGGTAACATAGAAGGGAGGAGAAGCACCAGCTTCATTTTCTGTTTTCTCAGCTAGGGCAGAACCAATAAATATTTTTGGGCTTTCTTCTTGCAAATTGACAGTATCTGAAACAAGCTGACCACTGGCAGCAGGCTGACTACTAGCAGAATTCATAACTTTTAAGACTGTTTGTTTATAAGATGGATTCTTTATAATTTCAGTCAATGGGACAGGAATTTTCAATTTTCCTAATTCAGTTTCCAAATTGAAATTCTGGGCTGACCTGTTTATCTCTTCAATTTCAACATTTTTCTTGGACTTTTCTGCAGGCTGCTTCTTCTCTGTGACAGGACCAGCATCTTGTTTATCATGAATATTTGCAGCTGGAACATTTGTAGCAGGTACAGCAGCTTTCTTCTTGGGAGCTTGGACTACTTGTTTCGGACCAGATCTGAGATTAATGGTCTTTTTAATTCCATTCTGATTAGCAGCAGCATTTACAGCAGTTTTTTCAAACTCTAAATTATCTTCAACTTCATACAAATCAGCATCATAAAATTCAGAATTCAAAAAACTTCTTCTGTTACAAAACCTGTGGATAAACCATCTCCAAAGTGATTCATGTCTTGGTCAGTTTCAGTCTCCTCAAAGAGGAGCTGTTCATCAACCTCCTCTTCATCAGCTACATTATTTTGAAAAGGTGGGGGCACTCTCTGCTCTTCATTCTCCCTCCTTTCCTGCTGAATGTCATTATTTCTTCGCTCCCTTGGCATGAATCTAGGAGCAAACTGCCTCCTGAATTGATTTTGATTATTTGGATTCCTCTGAGCCTCTAGAGCGGGCTTGGCAGAATTATTTTCCAGTTCTAGTTTGTTCAGCTTGGCAGTGAGAACCTTCACAAGTTTATCCATTTCATCTATTTTGGCTTCAGCAGACTGAGGTGCAGCACTTGTTGAAACAGCCTCCTTCTTTCCTTTTCTTTCATATAACTGTTGAGGTGTTTCTTTTTTAAGTTTATTCGAAGCCAATAAGTTTGAATCCAACTCCAATGCTGCATCTTGCATGTTCAGCAAAGAGACAACTCTTCTTTCTCTGAGTAACAATGAAAATTCATGGTCAAATGCATTTGGATAAGTCAGTTTGGCTGATGTTTCAGTAGGTTTAATCTCTGCTGGAATCCTACTATACATCTTGTTAAATCTTTTTGAGAAATCAGCCACAGTCTCATCTTTCTTTCTTTTGAGTGCACCAAATTCAGTGATATAATAAGTGTGGTCCTTGGTGTCTCCCCACTGCCTCAGGAAAAGGTCACGGAGTTCTTCAATGATTGTAATGGAGTTGGCAGGCAACTCCCTGAACCATTTTCTCACATCCCCATCTAAGCTCTGCACAAATACTCTCATCCATACATCTTTAATTTCAATGTTCTGATTGTCCGCATAACTCAGGAAGGCCTCCCAATGTTCTTCTGCAGTTGTTTCACCCTGTCCATTGAATCGGGGCATATATTTCTGATAATCATGAGTATGCAAGGCATGTAAAGGCTGGGGTAATGCTAGTGGTGCATACCTAGCCGCTATCATTCTATCCATCATATCCATAGGTGGATTTTGGGCTGCCATTGTGGACTGATGTTTAGGTTGAGGTTTTGAAGAGGAAGAAACTTGACTGGTACTTGCTTGGAAAGGATTCTTTCCTATTTTCAGCTGAAAGAGTGGGATTTTTCCAGGAGAAGTAGTTTTAGCTTTCAAAAAGTTTTCTGGATTGGTAAAAACTTGAAAAGTATTTTCAGGAATGATAGGTTTTAACCAAGGTGAGTTTTCAACTGGGTCTAAAAAATCACCCAACTGGTGAGGATCACAAGCAGCTGGAAAAGATTGGGACCTTTTGAGCTTTCTTGCTGTTTTAATAATCTTTTCAGGGTCTTTCACACCCTGTAGCAAGGGAGATGTAGGTCTGCTCCTGGTTCCAATACTTCTTGAAGCCAGTGTGTCCAAACTTGGTGAAAATAGCCTTTAAAGATGCTGGTTCGAGTCCACCTCTCAAAACAGGAAAAAATGATAAGTATCCCAGGGAAGATTTGCTTCAGCTTCGTCCCCGGCAACGGCGCCAAATATGTTTGTGCCAGAAATTGTTCCTAAGGCTAGGGGAACAAGCCAACACAATCTCAAGAGAAAAACTCAATTCAAAATAGGGTTTAGGGTTTTGTTTATGTGTTTTTGGTTGTAAGTTTCAAGATCATGCATGGAATACATTCAGTAAATAAGCAACAACTAAATCAAATACATATAACTGATAAAGATGCATGTATATCACAAAAATCCAACAAACAACCTGTATTGAAGTTTACACATAATGGACAAGAAACACTAGAAAATACACATTAACCAGCACTGAATTTGTCAATTAAGAAGCTAAACAAGCTTACAATAAATCCAACACAGACCAAATGAAGGGGAAAGAGTCATATATTCATAGTTTCATCAGTAAATGTATATAAGAGTACAGTACCTATCACTGAATAAGCCTGAAAGTATAATCAGCTAGCAGACCTCCTAATGCTCCCAAAAAATCCAGAACCTTTACAAAGACTTCCTAACTCTTCTAAATAGACCCCCATCTCAAAATCAGTTAGGTTTCTCTTTCTAACTGCTCCTATCGAGTCACTAAACAGGTAAAGTAAAAAGTTACTTTTACAAAATTACATGCTTGCTAAAATAGCAAACTCTTAACCAAAAACAAAATATTTATCTTAAAGAACCACTAACTACAAACTGCCTCAGATCTCCTTCGCTGCCTCCACAAGAAGAGATATACCATATAGACCTCGAGCCCTTTTCTTAGCTCTTTTATCCTTTTTCTCTATAGCAGTTATCCTTTTCTGCAAGTCTTCATTTTCCTGTTGTAGATGATCAACAGTCTT
>LPNX011048149.1:718881-767079 GCA_001517045.1 Pseudotsuga menziesii
GCCTCTTTCTGAATTTCCTACTTAGCATGACCCATCAGGAGGCACTCGAATGTGTAGTGCCCATAGACCTGTTAGAGTGTGCACGGTTGGTTTGTGCGCAACGGGGGGTTGCGTCTAGGGGCATTTGGTCATGGGGGATTTTGGGCGGGTCGGTTTGCTGCAGAATTGTTGGGAGGGTTTGGTTGTTGACCGCCTCCCCTGCGGTTGGTTATTGGCTTGGTTTCGGGGCCGATTATTTCTAGTTTTCCTTGTTGATTGTTGGGGGCAGGTTGGTTGGGACGGTTTTGTTGTGCAAATACTTGTCCCAACGGAGCTAGTTGAGCAAGTGCAGGGGCTTGACCTGCTTGCACTGGTGGTGCATAATAAATTTGGGTGGGTTGCGGTGCCACAAATGTGGGAATTTACCCCTCCTACTACTGTGTTGGCCATGCCATGGCCTGAGCCTGCTACGGTGGCACAGTTGTGTGTAGGAAGTTGTTGCTCCAGACTGGGACATCATTCTGGCATAGTCCAGAGTTTGGTTTTGGTAAGCAACACAAGCAGTGTTGCTTGGTTGTGGTGGAACTGCAAGTGGTGTCGGACGGTGCTGTGGTTGTTGGGAGACTGAGCCTATGATGCCATCTGCAGCATGGGATGCCCTCGGTGCATCCCGATAGGAGCTACCCGAATGGGGAGCGTCTAGAATGACGGTGTACAGGTATCCAGACTGAGCATAGATCAGGTCAAACTATTGGGCTTTTAGTATGGCCTCCTCTTTGGATTGAGGACGTTCAGATGCGACGTCCTTTGCTATGGGTGGGAGCAAGGTTTTGAGAAACCAATCCAAGAAGATCCTGTCGTCAAGTTGGATTTTTCACAAACTATGACGTCGTTTCCACTCATGGATGTGGTCGGTTATATGTGTTGCAGTGCTATGGCGACAGGATAACAGGATCTCCACCCCTTCGTCATATCTAACAGGGAGTTGGAAATACTGTAGGAACATGAAAACTAAGGAGTTGAAATCCGGGTACTTGGCCTAATGTAGCTCAATGTACCATTTGGCCACAGCACCTGTGAGGGTGTGTTGGAATAGCCTCAACATGATGGAATCGTCTACGATGCTATTTAACGAGCACCATAGATGGAATGTCATTATGTGGTTTTGGGGGCACTCCCCTACCTTGCCTTCAAACTTGGGAATGTCTGATGGAAATTTAGTTGGCATGGGAGGCCCAAAGGTTTGATAGCGAATGGGGTCATTGGTCAATCGAGCCAAATCAGGCAAGTTAATATGAGCCATGAAAGCCATATTTGATCCTAGGTTGATGTGAGACGGGGGAGGGATAGTGGTGGGTTTTATAGGTGCATAATGTACCTACATAGCTGGGGGCACTTGTGGTGGCACCATTGTAGATGGGCCAATGCCCACAAGTGTGGTGGGGGGGATAGTGTGAGTTGACAAGCCACTGCCCCCATGTGTGATAGGAAGGGCAGTGTATGTGGAGGGGGAACTGCTCCCCTGTGTGACAGGAGGGGCAACATATGTGGAAGGTCCACTGCCCGCAAGTGTTGCAGGTGGGATAGCTTGAGTAGTTACTATGGGTGGTGGCAGTTGACTAATGACAGTTTGCATGACCATGCTGGGGCCACCTACAGGGTTGTTGGTGATAATTTGTGGTGTGGACATGGGTCCACTAGCTATGGCTATGCCGGAAAATGGATCTGGATTTGCACCAGCCATGGGGCTTGATGGTGCAGTATGAAGGTCTGGTTCAGACTGATATGGGTCTGAATCTAAATCAGAGGCTATGTGGCCTTTTGATGGTGTGAGAGATCGTTGAGAATGGTCTCGATGGTGTCAGTTCAGTGTTCTGAATTGTTGTGGTTCACCTCTTAGGCATAAGGAAGAGAGTGGGGGATCAATTGTGTTAGATGTTTATCAAACTGGTGGGAATGATTTTTGGACCCCAGTTTCAATGGCTTCCTATTGGCTGTAGGTGGTCACTCGGCCACTAAGACTTCCAGAAGAAGCACTTGGCTTTTTCCTCACGGGCATCTCTACTCAATCGGTGGGGGTCATTGCCCGTTTCGATTGGAAATTCCTCTTAGCGGCCAGCTACTTTGGGGTTCCCGTGGTACTCCTCACAATGAGTTTCTAGGCTAAGCCCAAGTACTTCCAACGGTTAAGGAAGTCAGGGACTTATGTCCTCAAAGACTGCAGATTTTTTGAACTTAGTGTAAATTGATAAATTTTAAGGGCTCTCTCAGCGTCATGAACTGAGTTGGGTTGATTACGTGGTATGGTGTATATGTTTTTCTATCTTTCTGTTATCAGATGGCTGCAAGTGATTTATGACTATGTCGTAGAGTTCATATCATTGTGTGTACAAGCAGTAAATAAACAAAAATTTGTAAACAGATACAATTTTTTAGCCTGAATGTGACAGCCTAACTAGGAGACTACCTTACACCTATATTCTTCTTTGACCAAGAGAAGGTGTTGGGATCTCAACACAATGGGACTAAGCCCATCCATAGATCCTCAGGTCACCTCCCAGATGCAAGGTTGGCCAATAGGGAATGTAGCAGGGATTTCTCCCTGCTACAGGGGCAAGAATGGCTCCCTTTTGTCTATAGGACAGAAGGGTAGGTTCCCATGTGTGAAAATGCTGAAAAGAGAGCGAAATGGATAAAAAGCAAAGAAAGAAAGAAAATAGTGGCCATGATCCCCTCTGCAAACAATGTTAGGGCTTTTCCTTGGCTACCTGCAAACAATCAATAAGCTACAGTAAACCTGCAAAACATGTTAGAAATAAACCTGCAAGAAAAAATATGAAAACCTGCAAACAAGATATGGGTTAAACAAATGCAAAGAAATGAAATAAACACACACAAGTATACCTCTTCTCTGGTGAAATGGGCCACTATGCCCTGGCTGGAAGGAAGCACCTCCCTATCTCACTCAGCAATGGAGGAGGAGCTATGGCTCAATGGGGAGAATGGATGGAGGAGAGAGGGATGTGGGTGGCTTGAGAGGCAAAGGTGTCTCAAGGCATCCACAGGAAGCATAACAGTATGCAAGAGAGGTGTGTCTTTGAGAGTGACCCCCCACCCTCCTTTTATAGCGTTTTTGGGGACTTTTAGGGTTTTAAGCCCCTGGTCAGGGATTTTAGTCCCCTCCACCCTAACTTTAGCTCCTTTTATGGTTTTAGCCCCTTTTTGGGGGCTTTAGCTCCTAAGAGAGTATTTTAGGCTCCTTTTTGGGGTTTTTAAGCCCTTTTCTTCATTCTTAAGCCCTTTTGAGGGTGTTAGGGTCTAATGGAGTGATATGAGAGTCGTGAAATGGTGTCCTTGGGTGGTGTAGGTCATGGAGAGCTGAGTGAGGGATTTTTTGGGTTAACAGGGAGGACGCTTAGTGCCGTGAGAATCCCTCCTTCTCTACCCCCTCTACCTTCCAGGTCATCTGTTTTTAAGGGTTTAGAACAATATTCAGTGAAGGGCCTATTACTATACGAGTTGTTCCCTTCATCCTATCCTAGAATAACCCAAAGGGTGATGACTAGGTAAAGGAGGAAGGGTAAGCAAGACTGTTAATTTTATGTCAATTTTAGTTAAGCTACATTCATTAAGCCATTAAAAAAAATTTGTTTGAATTTACACTTTGTTTGTACATGAAATTATAGTAAATTAAAATAGAAACAGAAATGGAACTACTGTGCTGGACGGAGGCGGCTGAGCCACACTGACAGTCCCTAATAAACTGAAAATTAACTTCTGATTGGCAGACCGCACATTTCGGGTCAAATTTGGCGAGCGGGTCACGAAATTTTTCCAGAAACAGGCGAGGGGGTCGCACATATTTCACAGACATAAGAGGTCTACCTTTCTGAGTGAAGTTGCACCTTTCAGGGGAAAAAGGGCGACCTGTTCGTGCCTGTGAGGCCTAAAAGAGAGACCTCATCCCCTGTTTAGGCCCGATAAGTGCGACCTGCTTCGGATTTGGGGATTTTCTGATCTTGAGTCAGATCCAGCCAACAGTAACCTATATTGTGGTCAAACAAACTCGGATTTGCCTTGCAGAGGCTTCGACAACAATAAAAACTGAAATTAAACAAGATTTAAGCTAGATCTAAGAAGAAAGTTTAAAAACTAGGGCATAAACTGAAAAAACTTGAAATTTCAAAAAACTGAACCAGGGATCATGTGGGATCAACCTGGTATGGTCGCCAGTTCTGTAGCAGGGATTTCTCCTTGCTACAGGTGTAGTAATGGCTCCCTTTCGTCTATAGGACGGAAGGGTAGGTTCCTGCGTGTGGAAAATGCATAAAGTAAAAGCAGAACAGAAAGAGAAAGCAAATAGAAAGTAATGGCAGTGAGCCCCTCTGCAAACAGGGTTAGGGATTAGCTCCGAGAACCTACAAACAACTATTAAGCTACAATTAACCTGTAAAACAAGATAAAAAGCAAGCCTGCAAAAAAATATTGGTTAGAAACAACTAAACTACTAAAGCAAATACATAAACAAAATACATAGTTATACCTTCTCTTTGGTGCAATGGGCCACCATGCCCTGGATGGAAGAAGCACCTCTCTCTCTCTCTCTTGGAAATGGAGGAGCTATGGCTCAATGGGACAATGAATGGATGAGAGGGGGATGTGGGTGACTTGAGAGACAAAGGGTCTCAAGGCATCCATGGGCAACATAACAATATGAAAGGGAGAAGTTCTTTGAGAGTGACCCCCCACCCTCCTTTTATAGCTTTATTTTTGGGGTTTTAGGGTTTTAATCCCTTGGTCTGGGATTTAGCCTCTTCCACCCTAACTTTAGCTCCTTTTAGGGTTTTAGGCTTCTTTGAGGGGTTTTAGCCCCTTTTTGCAGGCTTTAGCCCCTAGGAGAGTTATTTAGGCTCCTTTTTGGGGTTTTTAAGCCCTTTTCTTCGTTCTTAAGCCTTTTTGAGGGTGTGGGGGTCCAATGGAGTGATACGAGGGTTGATCATCGGTTTCCTTGGGTGGTGTAGGCCATGTATAGCTGAGTGAGGGATTTTTTGGGTCAACAGCTCCCATATTCTCTTCTCTTATTATGAGTCGAGATTCATCTTATGTGCACTCTTCCCAGAGTCTGTTGAACCTAATCACCTCCTTTTAGCACACACTCCTCAAATGAATGAATCCCATGATACTGGGAGGCCATTTAAGGAGGTTATCACAATTTCTGCATTCTCTACTTCTTCATCCACTACTTCAAGTTGTTCTTTGATTTTAGAGACCCTTGTAAAGAGTGACTGTATGGTCTCTACATTCTAGATCTTCACATTTTTCAATTGGTTCCTCAAAGTCATCTTTCGATTTATGTTCTTCCCTTCAAATAAATTGGTCAAGGAATCAAACATATATTTAAGTGTCTTTAGGGAAGAAATTTGTGGTATAAGGTGATCCTTGATAGAATCAACAATACTCCTCTTGGCCTTGCCCAGGTTCTTCTTAGCCTTATCTCCCTCTGGGACTAGAACCTCTCCACTTATGTAGGTGTCCAGTTCATTTTCTTCAATAACCAGTGAGATCCTATACTTCCATGGTTAGAAGTTGTCAGTTTCACCAAGCTTGTCATCAATCTGGTGTGATTAGTCATTTTCAAATGAGAACCTCAAATGTAAATAGAAAAAGATTAGATCTTACTGTTTTGAGGTGTCTGTCCTGGTTCTGGATCTGATTGATCTAGGATTTGTTAAAGAAACCCTAATTTTCAAAACTTAGAATATTTCAGATCTGATTGGATAGAAATATGCTCCTTCTCAAGGCAATCTATCTAATGTACTTCTTTTTTTAAAATAGTGGAGGGAAGCTCCCGAAACAGGAAGCTCTCAGGTTTTCCAATTTCTTCTGCAGAAATTCCTTATATTGTTTCTGTAGTATCTACAAAATTACTACTCGTTTGTGTCTAAAATTTTTTTCTTAGGTAACTTCTTCTATCATTTTCCAACACCATAGGTTTCAACAGAATTGGTTTCACCAATTGGGACTTACGAGAGTTTTCCCATGGTGACTTAATTCAGGACTACTTAGAATAGCGAACTTGTATAGACCGACAGGTGTCATGGTTTCACCTTCATAGTCTCAAATTTTTATCATGACAAGTACATTTCGTACCCTATATGGAACATCTTGACAAATTTCATTTGAACCTTCGTATCCCGAGATATACAAATTCTCTGTAGGTGTCTTGTTTAGGGATAAATCTAGGAAGAGGATGGAACCCTGATTTCAAGGAATCATATCTCTCAGAATATAGAGAATATGAGGATGAAATTTTTACATAGGGTACATCATGAGTGTTTCTTCGGTTTGTGAAAATTTCGGCTCCTGATCCTTCTTCAATATAGAGACATCAAATTTACCAAAACTACCAGTTTTAGTATTTTAGGGTTTTTCAGGCCTGAGGTCAAACTATGGTTTGACTTTCCCAGTGTTTTACTCAACCAAAAAAATAGACCTTGGTATCTAAACTTCGATTTTGATGAGGAGAGAAATCCTATATTAGGCTCACTCAAAAATTTCTCTTTTATGAAAATCCCTAATTTTCTGTAGCAGTGACAGGTCAAAAACTAAAAATACCTGGAATCAAGTTCTGCTTTGACAGAAATATGTGCCCTTCAATGGAGAGTTCTCCTAGCCTCCTTTTTCTGATGGATTGTGGAGAGAGACCCAAAAGGTAAGAATCCCTAACCTCTGCAGCTGTACAGTGTCTTATTTGCAGGTTAGCTCTGATAGCATGTTAGATTTTTATCAATTAGACAATATGATATTAGGATCTTATCTGAGAGAATAACATGCACAAGAATCAAGCACAAGAGACAATAGACACAAATATTTATCCTCGGGGAAACCATAAAGGAAAAACCCCACAACTTACTTAGAGATAGAATGAGTACCAATGGAAGCAGTAAAACCCAAAGATAGAAAGATGATCTCCAACCAGTGTTCTCTCTCTCACTTGTGTGAGCTCCTCTTCTCTCACCTATGTGCTATAGTTGGGTGAGTGTGTGTGTGTGTGTGAAAAATAGAGAGGCTCACTCTCTATTTATACTAATTTTTTACTTGAAAATTACTTACTAGGGCCAGCTTCTCTAGGAGAGTCTAATAACCCTAGTGCCCCACAACTGTGGGGACTTTACCCCCGATTTACAAAGGAGGGTTAATCTCTATGACTTTACATGACTTGATTACATTAATAATTCTTCCGATAGGAACATTGGGGACCAATGAAATACAATATATAAAATATACAAGTGAATGCATTCCGAAGTTACAAATGCATGAACAAAAGTTATGAATCCTAACCATGCGAATAAAGGATATGATGTCAAACATGGAGGTAATTGTTTGATTACTGGTCATTGATAAGAACCGTTAACAAACGTGAGGGAAACCACCATTAATAAAAATGGTCCCTAAGGTACCTAGTACATTCTAACAAGTATGAATAAATTTTCTTGAAGTCGAACCCTTGAATAATCCATGAAGTAGGAGACATTAAGGTATTCCCACTACCCAATAGCAAGGGAAATTTCCATTGATGACTGCAATCCCCAAGGTACTATCATAAACTCTAAATCTCATTCCCAGAGTAACATGTGTTGATGTCGATAGGAATATATCCATTGGAAGGAAGGAATTTAGGAATCCTCCATCATCCAACACAAGGGAAGTCAAGGAATGATTTGATTTGGAAATGGGACAAAGTTTTACAACAAGAACCACCAAAGACTTGATGTAATTAACTGATACCAGAGAGTGGTCGACATAGATAGTTAAGGAAACTACAGAATGACTGACAAAGGTTTTATCCTTGAACAATGAGCAAGACACAATAGTGAATTAGGAATATTTTTGACACAAACGGACCAACAACACAAATATGCAATGTAGGAGACATTGATAAATTCCCCATATAATAGGAAAAGGAACCAACTGAAGGAGTGATAACTCTGAGATTAGGTATAATCCTAGCACCAACAACTAAAACCCAACTGCTGATAGACTCAAATCTGGTGCTTTGTTCAAGGAGACACGACTTGATGCCATGATAAAAAGACATTTGAATGCACTTCCCTTCTTTTTTATAAAGGCTTAATGAGTCCAAGAAAGAAAACTCAAGACCTTCTTCATTGATGGAAAGATCGAAGAAGACATAAAAGAATGCTTGATAAAGCATTGATTCATGGATTTTATGAGCCTGAATTAGAGAATGATCAACAAAGTTTTCACAATTTGAGAGTCCGAAAATGCCAAAGAAGACTCTAGGGGGAACTGTTTCGCAAGGTTAGTCTCAAAATTACGAAAAATTATAATACAATCCAGTTCAGGACTCTCTTAGCTCAAGAGAAATAAGGTATGTATTTTTCATAATTAGTTAGCAAGTTTTGAAAAAGGGGTAAACTATCACCAAACCTACGCTCCTTCAAAATCAAGCATGTAGATTTAGTTTTAACGAGCGTGAAGGAAATAAAGATCACTTGATGCCTTTGTCCTAAATTTTTAACAAGCATGACAATGGCATAAAGAACGATCAAAATATTTTTCATAGTTTAATACAGAGTACGAAAAAGAAAAAGTAAGCTCAAAGATATAGCAAGCCTGAAAAAGAGATAAACCTATACCTAAAGATACTATTCTAGCCATAGTCGACTAGAGTATTCCTTTTTTGTAAGTAATCCACTTGGCCCGAAAAAGTGTTAAACTTATACCAATGTGGATGTTCCTTCACATCCTTTAATGAGTTTGAAGAGACAAGCAAAATCAGAAATATAGTCATGTTTAGGGAGCTAGACCAAATCTTAAAGGTAACTCCATACCTTTCCTGTAAAGTTTAAACGAGCCCAGAAAAGTCAACTCGTGGCCTCTTGTTGCTTCTGCAACCACTACCACAATTTTTTTATGATTTTAGGGACCCTCTTTATAATTTTTATCTTTTCAAAAATTTTAGACTAATTTTGATCTCTGAATATCCTTTCCATGATTTAGTTTATTTTCAAACAAGTTAGAAAATCCTTTTTATCAAACGTTAGAACTCATGTTTTTCACCCGATGTGTTGGCTGAACTCATCAAGTATGGATGACACATCGAAGAAACTTGTGCTTTCTATCTGATTTATTGCTTATTATTTATTGAGTCTTGGAAACATTTTTTGAGTTTGCCGATACATCGACGAAATTTGGTCTTTAGAGCCAACATTATCGGTGGGGTGATCTTCTCCTTACCAACAGATTTGATTAGGGGTTTTGCGGGATATCTCACTAATTAGCACCGATAGCATTAGGTAAGCTCAGGAAGTTGAGTTGATTTTATCATGGGAATTTATCTTTCATATCCGACAAGCTCTCGTCAGGAGCTCTTCATGAGTTTTTCCAACATTCCTTTATGTGAAGTTTTTCATAAATTTGTGCCGATAGCATCGATGTGACTCATTTTTTCATGCCAATATGTTCGGCTGGTCTGATTGTTTGCAACCAATGAGATTTCCATATTTTTTTCCGATGAATTTTTTTGGGCGTCTTTTATGAGTCTTCGCGATAGTGTCGGAAGAATTCCAATATTGGAGTCAACACTATTGCGTTTTTTTTTCTTTCACCGCCGATTGAGGTTTTGAGGATCTTAACGATAGCCTTATTGTCGGAAGGAGTTGCCAAGTACCATTCGATAAATTTGGAACTAATCCATGATTTCAACCAAAATGGTTGTGGGTGGCTTGGTTTTTCTTGTCGATGGGGCTTGTGGATTTTCCGCCAAATGACGTTTTCACCCACGGGCCATAAATCATCCAATGACTGCATTTATGACTCTTTCCACATTTGTTTTCATAAATAAGCTGTGGGAATTTTTTACAGACTATTACCACTACCCATTTGGAGTGATCCCAATTGACTATTTCTACCTAGAGTTTCCACAGGCCGCTCGAGATAGTTTTTTCACCAACTGTCACGCCATCGTTTTCCACGTAGGCTTTGAACCTCATCATGGTTTTATTTTTGTTAAAATGGTTTGGTAAAATGACATTTTGATGGTTTTAACATTTATAGGATCAGGGTTTTACTTGTGCCATGGTGGTTTAAATCCTTTCCCAACCTTGTAGGGTTTCATTTCATTTCTTTTGAGCTCACTGACCTTTAGAGGTTTTCCCCAAGTCGATTTGTGAGGGAATCCTTTGCATCCCTGAATTTTAGTTGCTAGCCTCGCCATGGTATTTTTTACGTGATTCACTCCATTTGTTTGTGCCACATAGGCCATAGAATTTGGTATGCCATACCTTTTGTTCTTCATTGGTGAGGTTTTGGACAGTCGAGTGTTTCGTTGACCATGCCTCCTTTGGTTTATGTCAATGTGTAGTGATAGGGGGATACCATCATTGGGTTCACACAAGGAGAAGTGCCATATCTCATAGTTCAGCTTAGGTTTTTGAATGGATGTTGTTTATTAGGGCCGGTGAAGGGTTTTCAAGAGTTTTCCATGGTCTGTGAAGACATACTAGGGTTCGAGTTGCCCTGGTTTACAAAGCCGCCATAGGGGTGTCATTTTCTTCTGGGAAGAGAAGTCCTAGAATGTTCATGTTTAAAGCAGATTGTTTGGGTCAAGCTTGTAAGGAATATTAGTTAGGAAATGTGTGGGATGATCTTGATAGAACACACCAGAAGTTTCATTTTCAGAAGTAGATGTCTAAAATCCCAATACAACATGTGAAGCTTGCATTTGAACTAATCCATATTTGATCTAATGTACACATTAGTTGTTTGAAGTAGCTAGATAATCTTTGCTTTATGTCACAGGGCCATTTGAGATGTTAAAATATGAGTCAGTAAATACAATTTTATTGAATGCAATCTTATGTTTTGTTATTTAGGTTTCATTCATTAGCTTGCATCTTAATAATATTTGTTCATTTCTATATATTCTATTAATGATGAATGCATGTTGCTTGACGACAATAACTCTAAGTCATTTCTTGGTATGTTTATGTTGAATCCTCAATCCTCATACAACACCATGCCAAAGAAAGGAAAAAAGAAGGCTAAGGTCACGTGAGAGGACTCAAACATGTAGATGTTACATAGAATGGAAAATTATTTAAGAGGATACACAAGTCGTTATAGGAGTTGATGTAGAATTTAAATGGGGATAGATTTATCAAATCATCAAAGACCAGATTGTTCCAAATCCAGGCTTAGAAGACATGTCATTGTATGTGCAATAAAGAAATTCCGCTATCACAAAAGTGGCTACACGCCCCGATATTTTCCCTTGTGCCGAGGTGATCGAATGGATTCTACCTTGGAATGATGCAGCTACCATAATCATGTCAAACACACACAAAAAAAACCTTTTGCTTCCTTCAGTCCCGCCTACATAGCCAAATCCTACAAGATACCAACACCCTAGATTCATATGACAGATAAATGGCTAAGGGATATGGATTTGGATGTGTTCGACTGTGCTAAGAAAATGATGATACCTAGGAAGCAGTTTTTCCAGAAATATTCAGGAGAGTACGAGACTTCCAGTTTACGCACCCTGTACTGAATCATAGCCCTGATGCTAAATAGGATATTCGGTTGGGTGAACGATCACTTCTATAAGATGAGTTGGATATCACTGATATATCATGTAGCCATGCAGGGCACTAAATTCAACTAGGAAGACATCGTAGAAGATATCCTTTCACCATGCATAGTTGCAGCATTAGGAGGTCTAACTCAAAGGAAATCTGAATTGTACATGAGCTCCTTTTTTATTTACTGTATATTATGTATGCACCCATTCCCAAAGATAAATTGTGATTGCGATCCCACTAGGAATCCTTTGTACTCTGCATATCAAATCTTGTGGGCACACAAGTATTTCAGTTTTTACAAGACCATCTGTGAATATTTTCTAATACCGTTGTATGAGGTGTTTTTTCTGAAAGAATACAATTGCTTGTTCGAAGGAGAAACAGAGACAGTAAGTGAATATGGAAATTACTTTTTCTCCGAAGGAATGTTTGTATTTGAGGATGTATGGAGGATCCCAAGATCCTTCACTACTACTAAGAAACGCCATAGATTATGTCATCCATAAAGAAGTGGTAAGATAGTTGTACATAGAAGCGTTCGGGAACTTCTTGTTTGATATGAAGAAATTCATCTACCCACCGCTGCCATTTTGCATTGGTAGTTATAAATTTACTAAGGTGAAGAGTGCCCCTGACTTTATAAGAGAGCTACAAATCTTCCATTTTGAGGAGAAAATTTTCCACAAAAACGACGCTTGGGACAAGGTTTCAAAATACACTGCATCTGTAGGATACATTTCGAATAGTCCCATCACTTTGACAAGGATGAGGAGATATACTGAAATGCATGTAATATGACTGCTTTGAACAAAAGATTCAAGAAGAATATGAGAGGCAAAGGTAGTTTCAGTAGCACTTCTGAACAACAGAAACATAAATAAGAAGCTTCCAAGAAGAAGGAAGAAGAGGCCCAAATGTTAGTTAAAGAAGCAGAGAAATTATTATTTGAGGAAGCCCAAAGGAAAAAGGAAGAATAAGATAAAAGGAAAAAGGAAGAATAAGAAAGTATGCAAAAGTAATTAGTTGACAGAGTAAGAGAGGAGGTAGAGAGGGCATCTGAAGATACTTCCTAGGACAATCTAGCAGATCCTCCTTCTACATCGAGAGACACGATGACAGGAGGTCACCTCCATTTCACAGAATTAGGGTTAGTTCCCTTTACTCCATCCAAGCAACATGCAATTGCGTTCCTGGATAAGGTAGTCTTCGACCCTAAACAAAAAACCATTGTTCGGAGGTTTGAAAAGAAGTTAAAGGTGGGTACCCATCTTGAGGTAATCACAGTTACTGAAAGAGATTTCATGAAAGATATCGATGAAGATCCACAACTAATGGCCTCGATCAAGGTCGCAGCTGCTCAAGAAAAATCCTATAATGTTGACATATTGAAAGAAACTACAGATCAATATAAGGAAAATATGGTAAGAATGAAGGATACTCTGATGAAAGAAAGAGGAGAAGCCCGAGAAATGAAGAGGAAACATGAGGCCACTCTTTAAGAGTTTGAAAGACTACAAGAGGCATACCAAGTTTTAGAATTAGAAAAGGAGGCCTTAGTGCTTTCAAATACCATCACTAAGGGAGATAAGAAGGATCGGGATCACTGACTTGCTTCTCTATGGGAAAGTCTAAAAAATCAATAGTGTCAAAGCTTGAGGATCGGTCACCAGAAATATCAGAGTCAATAAACAGGTCAGGGTTGGATTGAACTACAACTGACTCAACATCCATAACAATCTCAGACTGTATCATAAACTCTAGGAAGGATTCATCTCAAGGAAGGAGACCCTCCTAGATAGGACGCATGTCTAAACATTCACTTCGATCAATAGGGTGGAGAGCAGGCTCCAAATTATCCATTGAAAAAATCACTTGGTCAATTGTTGGGACGGAGCTCCAAGAAGGTAAGCATGAATCCAGAGGCTTCTTCTTAGTGGAAATTGGAAACAAGGGATATGAGGCCACATAATTCACCCTTGATAGTGTAGTGTCTACCGAAACACTAGGAATTAACAAAGGATAGACTTAGTCTACAGTTGGGTAAGGAGGGAGATCAACAAATTCTAGTTGATCGATAGTGACAATTCTTTCATTATGAGGAAAGTACATCACACAAAAGAGTGTAGAAACCATAGCTTTCATAGCATAAACATAATCACGCTCGAGGAGAATATTGAAATATAAGGGGTCCTCTATCACCATAAAATCAAATAAGACAGTATTCCCACCCAAACTAATAGGTATTTGAGTAAGAACTCCCAAAGTTTGACTATCTTCTATCAAAATCTAGCAACTGACTATTAGTCGACATGAGGCTATGAGATCCCATGCCTCTCCAAGAACATGTAGATAAAAAAATAATAGAGGATCCTTCATCTACAATACGATGAGAAATTGTATATTGTTCAATTTGGGCCTTTATTTGGAAAGGTGCATCTGAAGGAAGGCACAACTCAGCTAGGATATCCCAATTAAAAGAAGAAAATTGAGGGCTTGGAGGGGGTTTATTCAAAGAGATGTTAGTGCCCCCTTGTCCAAAAAGTTCTAAAATGGCAATGAAGAAAACATGATTAGCATACAAATCACTTTTCGAAGGAAGAGCAAGGTTTATCGAAAACTGAATCGATTCAATTACTTATGAAGGTTACTCTCCAAAGGAAAAGTGGGATTGACTAAATATTACATTGGTTCAACCACTTGGTGTAGATAACTCTCAGAAGGAAGAGTGGGATTGACCAAAGAGTGAATTGGTTCTACCACTTGTTAAAGATCATCCTCTAAAATAAGAGTGGGATTGACCAAATATCGCATTGCTTCAACCACTTGATCAATCAAAGGTTGAATACATTGTTGGGAAACTATAGGTTGTTCAGGAGCAGGATATCCTTGAGACTCATACCACACTCTTTGTACCTCTGCAATATCAAGGCACTGATGAGTAAGATGATATCCCTTGAAAAACTTACAAGGGAACTTAGGCTTTCATTTTGAATAGTTGGTTTTCTCAAAGGTGTCAACATGACTTGCATTGGTTGACTGTTTGTCCTCGGCATGAACTTTGGAGGCTGGGTAGTTGGGTCCAACATGACTTGCAGAGGTTGGTTGTTTTCACCCATCATGGATTATAGAGGTTGGGTGTTTAGGGTCAACATGGATTGCAGAGGTTTATTTCCTCCCCCTAGCATGACTTCCATAGGCTAGGTGGTTAGGTTCAACATGGATTACAGGGTTTGAGTGTGCACCCCCAACATGACTTCCAGAGGTTGGGTGGTTGGGTCCAACATGACATGCAGAGGTTGGATAGGTTCCCCCAGCATGAATTCTAGAGTTTGGGTGGTTAGTGTCAACATGACTTGCATAGGTTGAGTGTGTGCCCCCAACATGACCTGCATAGGATGGGTGACTAGGTCCAACATGACTTGCAGAGGTTGGATGGGTGACCCCAACATGACCTGTAGAGGTTAGGTGACTACACTTGCATAGGTTAGATAGGTTCCCTCAACATGACTTCCATAGGCTGGGTGACTTCCCCCTTGCTTTCATGTCTTCTTCCTATTCTTCCTTCTTCTATTTCTTTTAGACTGTAGGCTACTAGTATCAGAACTTTCTCCGCATGAGGTGGAAGGAGGAGGAGAGGTTTCTACTATTGAATGAGAGACATTGTTTTGATGCCCTTGATATGAGGTGCTTATTTGAGAAGCATCGGGAGCATTCAAGACATTGGAAAACAACCAAATTGGTATCCCAAGGGTGAATCTAGGTGGATTCAAAGTGGCCATCAAAGGAACACCAACTTTCCTTGTAAAAGGAAAAGCACAAGAAGCCCCTTGCATGGGGATCTCCTGGTTAGTGTACATAGGGGTACCAACCATAGTTTATAATTCAATAATAAATCAAATTCTGATGTCAGCTTCCAACCAACAACACAGAGAGCATACCACTAGAAGAAAATCCTAAGTATCCAGACCAGGTACACAAGGATACCTTCCAAAGGAGAGTCTCGTATGATGAGGGCCCAGAAATAACCGATGAATGGCGAAGAAAAGTTACTCAGTTATTAAATTAAGCACATAGATATGTGCAAAAACACACAACTCACAAGATATATCACACAATTACTCAGTTATTGAAGAATGAAACAGTGCAAAAATGGCTTGCAGCTGTGAATGCTTTTCATTAATCAAAGAGTAATTAGATAATAATTACAATGAAGTNGAGACATGCAATTCAAATTCACATGAGGAAATTTGAATTGATTAGAATCTACTTGACTGAAGGTAACTAAGACCTTGTCTAAATCACTATCAGAGGACTCTATAGTTAACCGACCTTGTCTAAACCATCATCGGAGTTCAACGGAGTTCTAAAACACAACTCAAGTGTCTAATTCAGTGTTGATTGAGGCTAACTGACTATGGTAGGTGAGAAATGCACCTCTCCTACATACAAACATGCAAACCTATTGCTAACTGGATGTATAGGACTAGAACTGAATGTAACTGACTCCTAACTCAGCTTGACTAGTCACTAACTGAACTCAACCGATGAAGGTTGGTATCGACAATCCTAGTGGCTCCTAAATTGTAGGAATTGATCTAGGAGGCTCCTAAAATGATGCATGCAAGTGCAATTAGTGGCAGTAGGCCTCAATTAGTGTTCCCCACACTTTATTAACTGGAACATGTGCCCCTGTTAGGCCAAGTGGACCCAATGGTGCTAGTGACTAAAAATAGACTAGATGGAATCCCGATTTAGGCATGACTCCTGATTTAGACATATGACCAAATTGTACAAGGGAGGATTAATAATACTAACACGCCCCCTGAATTCTAACTTGGAAAATTTGTGGGTCCTAGTAACTAAGACCATAAGTCACCCATTACATCAAGTAAAGTAAAGTAAGAGCTCAATACAAGGAGCTGGGAAAAAATCCCCCCTCTAATTAAGCAGGTAGAATCATGATCAATATGGTTATTCTGTGCATAGGTATCCTAGGGGATGGCATGTGAACCTCTCCATCATTATTTCTGGATGAATATTCCTCTTTGGAAGAATAATTATATGCTCAACTAAATCAGAAATATAGACATCTGCTGGATGAAGACTGGACCCATGTAGAGCAACTGAAATCAACTGATAGGTGAGAAAAGTTTCTTGAGGATTTATAACATGTGAGGAATGATCTCAAGAAAATTATATGTTTCATCCATGAACAGAAAACCATGAGTGGTAAAATCATCCCCAACTGTTAGGAGCAAGTGTTCAGGCAGATGCAAAATGTCTTCCTCTTTACTAGTTCTGTGAGGAGATGAGCATGTGATCAATGGTAGAGAAGCACTAGGACTATGGAGAGAGAATTATTGAGCTCCATAGTCTGATATAGCTTCAAAAATATATAATTATTCACAAAATAAAATATCAGCAACCTCATAAGAGGAAACTAACACCAAATTCCCAGCAGCAGTTTTGAAGAGAAATTGCGGTACTTGATTTTTCACACCGGAATTGGTGAGAGAAGCTACAAGCATGACTGAAAGATCTTGGATTTTAAAATATGAAACAAATAATATCATATCAGAAAGTAAATCATATATAAATAGGTTCAAAACAAATCCAAAACTGTGAAATGAAATCAAATCCCCGACAGCAGTTTTGTACGAGACTTGCGGTAATTGTTTCTTCACACCGTTGATGAGAACAGCTAAAAGCAGTACTGAAATATTATGAATTTGAAATATTAAAACAAGAAATATCAGATCAGATCCAATTAATATCATATCATATCCAATAATTTTCATATCATATCGAAATAAATGGTCAACTGAGACGGTGGATGCACAACTTTCTTCTTCTTCAAAATTATGACTTTTGGTGCATGCAATCCTGCAGGAATTTGATGGAAGATCTAGATCAAGGGGAGAAAATGGATCACTATGGTAATCTGATATTTCTTCCAAAATATCCAATTTATTACATATTTTCACACCAGCAGCAACATTAGAGAGAGAAAAATCAAATTCCTCTTCACTTTTGGAAGCAATTATTGGCAAATTGTGCACAGGATTCAAAGGAAAATCAGTGGTGAATGTTTGCATGGAAGCGCAGCAGTATTTTTCTTCAATATAATAGATTCAAATGTATTCTTATATTTCATCCATATGAGGACATGAGATATCAGAGATATCATAAACTTCAAGAGCATCAGGAGAAGGAGTCACTGCAAGGAGACTATCTTCAATTTGAATTGACTGTGTAGAAGCTTTTGCTTCTTCTTCATCTTGAACAACTTCATCAGAGAGAGTAGAGGCCGATATTTTTGGATCAAGGATGCTTATGGTCCTGGATGTGCTCTCCAAAGTGCTATTATGATCCTCATCAATCATTCCAAAGGTTCTATCCAATCTTGTCCAAAGTTCCTTTGGGTATTCAATAGATCTATTGAGGTAGCGCAAGCTAAGAGAAAGACCCAGTGTTATTGTTCCAAAAGCTGCATCACATTCATTCAGCCAGTCATTCTCACTAAAAAACTCTTCATCGATTCCAATAGACATCCCATAGAGACCTCGTCTCATTAGAGATGCAATCATATTCTTCTTCCATTCTGAATAGTTTGTGAATAGGGTGAGAAGAGGAACTTATGAATCCATTTCGAAGTTGTACCTGCAAAAACACAAAAGGGGAACTGTAAGGTCAACAACTTGCACATTTCAGGTTTTCATCACACTCAACATAGTTTTTCAAGCTTGATCAACAATTCCTTAACTTGGGGTATTAAGTGGTAAACCTTCTGCTTCTGGTGTAGAGCTAAAAGGAGCAATTTTGCTCAAAAATTATCTAGTAGGAGATCTGAGGAGAAGTGCCTTTTCCACCGAGGCTTTGATAACATATTAAATTAAGCACATAGATCTGTGGACAAACACTCAAATCACAAGATAGATCACATAATTTACTCAGTTATTGAAGAATGAAACAACGCAAAAATGGCTTGCAGCTATGAATGATTTTCATTAATCAAAGAGTAATTAGATAATAATTAAAATGAATTACAATGGCTTAAATAGCGACATGCAATTTGAATCCACATAAGAAAATTTGATTTGATTAGACTCTACTTGACTGTAGTTAACTAAGACCTTGTCTAAATCACTGTCGGAGAACTCAATAGTTAACTGACCTTGTCTAAACCATTACCAAAGTTCAACGGAGTTCTAAAACACAACTCAAGTGTCTACTTCAGCGTTGACTGAGGCTAACTGACTGTGGTAGGTGAGAAATGCACCTCTCCTACATGCAACCATGAAAACCTGGCATTAAATGAATGTAGAGGACTAGAACTAAATGTAGCTGACTCCTAACTCAGCTTGACTAGTCACTAACTGAACTCAACTGATGAAGGTTGGTATCGACACTCCCAGTGGCTCCTAAATTGTAGGAATTTATATAGGAGGCTCCTAAACTAATGCATGCAAGTGCAATCAGTGGAAGTAGGCCTCAATTAGTGTTCCCCACACTTTAGTAACTGGAACATGTGCCCCGATTAGGCCAAGTGGACCCAATGGTGCTAGTGACTAAAAATAGACTGGATGGACTCCCGATTTAGACATGATTCTTGATTTAGACATATGACCAGATTGGACAAGGGAGGATTAATAATCCTAACATCGGTGTCCACAATACATCTCCTTGGGTCCAAGGGCTTGAATCACCAAACCGATTTATAAATTAGTCCGCTAGTTTTGTTGTTAAGGAAAGTTTTCCTATGGATGGGGTTGAGGCCACCAATGTACTAGGGGTATAAAGACTGAGATATAAAAAATTTCAAGAATAAATTAAACAAAGTTTCAAGGTTTAGAAGGGTTCATACCTTACAAACTGAAATCTGATCCAAGTTTTCTCTTTAGCCCTACTCTTTCTCTCCAATCCAAGAGACCTGTAAAACAACTTCAAACCTTCCTCAAACCAATTTGAACACATATAAAACAATCATATAATAAAGATAAAATGAAACCCTAATATGATAAACATCAACATATGGTCACCAATATAGATTCAACATCCATTACATAGTGATTTGGAAAGGGAAGAACATCAAATATTTGATAATCAATGGAATAAGTACACGGTATACCTTCTCCTCATGCAAGGCACCTCGTGAAACCTTCGATATAGATCTCCTGCTTTTATTCTCCATCAATAGCATCCTCCAATATCTGCATCAAAGGGAGATGATATCTAGGGAAAAGGTAGGGGGGATGAGAGTCCCAATTTCACCAGCATAACAATGCTAAAAGATAAGTCCCCTTTCATGGACCCCTCTCCCTCTCTTATATAATATTATGAACAGTTAGGATTGAAAATGGATTAGTTACAACCGAAGGGGTAGTTCCAAAACCACCCAAAATTTGATATTTTTCCATGTTTTTATATTTTTTGACCACTTTAGGGTATATATGCGAGTTTCCTTCTACAAAGTCACGAGGGAAACACATGTTTCCTTCTATAAACTTGCGAATGGGTCAAAAACACCATTTTTCAGGGTATTTCCAAGCATTTTAAGGAGTTGGTGTATTCTGGAAAAGAGATTAAATGGAGTTAAAGAACTCCATATATGACCCTTCCATCCACATGTTCCTTTTGAGTGACTGACAATAGCTTTCATGAAGTGTCATCATGCGACAAAACATGTAAAACGTTTTCACAGATGGAGAAGTGCCATTTTGGGCTATAACACTACCACATGACTAATAGATGGAATTTATGTTATGTTATGTTTTTTTTGTGTTTTTTTCTATTGTCCGTGCTTGGTTGTGATAAGTTTTTAAAAATATATGTGATGTCCCCTCAAAATGGCCATTAAAGTGTTGACCATACTGGACTCCTAGGAGGGGCTCAATTTGACATTAATCATGCTCCCTAGGGAAATTTTGTAATAATTAATTAAGTAAGGCATGTATCTAAGTTTTATTTTCCATTTTAATTATTTATGCTAATTAATGAGGTGTAAATAAGCTTCCTAGTCAGGTGGGGCGCATTGGGCAAGTCTACTAGCCAAGGAAGGAAAGAGGAAACACTATGACAAAAGTTGTCATAGGAAACAAAGAGGAAAGTACCTAAAAGCAGAAAAAAAGCAGTCAAGGATAAAGTAGGAAATTTTTTCAAAGGAGGGTGCAATTGCCTCTTATGGAGCTCAAAAAAGTAGTAAGAGAAAATCAGGAAAGTTTTCGAAGGAAAGAACAGTTTCCTTATGAGTTTGGAAAAGAAAAAAAGGTGTCATAACTCAAAAGAAGCAACTTTTGACTAAGAGAGGGCGTAGTTTCTAATTATGAAGGAGGATTTGAACTTGGAAACAATTCCACATGGTCCTACTTGCTAAATTCCCCAAAGGAGGCACCTATGTGGCTAGGGTTAAGGTTTGTTGAGGGTTGACTTGCTCTCACAGGTCACCTTGGATCCCCACTTGCTAAGAAGGTCACTCAACACTCTATCAAAGGTGAATTCAACCCCATTGACTCAATTTGGATGATTTTATATTTTGGTTATGCTATGTGATCATACTCTCTGAGTGTTGTGCCTCAGACCATTGGGTGATGATCCCCAAACCCCTCCTCCCTTCTCTTCCATTTCCCTTTCTATCTATTGCAGGTATATGGAGCACTAATGTCAGCCAGTGAAGCTTATTCTAGTAGTATATTACAACCTCCATAAATTTCAGGTTGAGCTCTAGTGAAACCCATGCTTCACTTATGCTCATAGCCCCTTGCTGGTCATGATTCGGGCCTCCTGCCCCTTAATTTTGGAAGATTCTTTGTAATGGTCAATAAATAATGTTATTTCTATTATGTAGTGTCAATATATTCTGAAAATTACATTTATCATGATGATGTATCTCAGACCCTGAAGAATATTATCTCAGTTTCATAAAAATATCATATTTTATCAGTGTATGGGGGGATTGAGTGAGTATGAGTATTGTAATGAATATTTCATGATGGGGAAGGGATTAAGATAATTATTAATGTTCTGAGAGATCATATTTATCTATTTTATAAATCACATGTTTCACATAATTGGATTTAATATGATTTAATAGTTTTTTTAAGACCCTAGCTAGATTACTAGTTTTTGATAACTAGTTTTACTGAAATTGATGCAAAATAGGCTTTGTAAACTCAAACTGAGATCTGTCAGTTCCTGTAAGTCAGTAATAGTAATAAATTCCCATACAAATATCCAGAACCCTTTTTATTTTTGTTTGTACCACCCTTTTGCATCCTCCTCTACGCAGTGTTTCTCTTGACCAAAATTGCCAGAAATCCCCAAATTCACCCAAAACACCTCAAACTTTCCAGAACCTCAGGAAACTATCTAAATAAATTTTTACATATTAAATTAAGGCTGTAAATAATCTCTGCAAGTTTCCCAAAGCCTCTGGTTGAAACAGGCAGAACTACTCTCCTTAGTTGCACGGTTTGGATGCCCAGAAGCGTGGTAGTAGGTTTACGCAACGCGGATTCTAAAAAATAAATGGAACCAGATATAAATGTGTTAGGGGATAGGAAATTAAATGTCTGAAATATATTTGTTTTCTTCCCACTGATCACTCTTTTCCTCTGCAAAATCTCCCAGAAGAAACCCTTGTTTTTGCCAATCCGAGAAGGCTCTGTGTGAACCCCTTAAATTTCATAATTATTTAAGAAAAATTACAAAATTAAAGTGTTCAAGTCTGTACACTAGGATTAGGACATTACAATGGTATCAGAGCATGGTCCTCCATACTTGCTCTTGATATTACACAATGGGCCCAAAATACAATTCAGACACCAAAAGAAAGATTCCTCAGGAGGAGCAAGTAGAATCTATGGATGGGAGGTTTCATGAAGAAAGGGATGAAAAATATGAATTTCAGAATTTTGTTAAGAACATGCTGAGAGATCTGCAATACATCTCCACAAACATCATACAGTCTGGTCAAGAGACTAGATATTTCTTGGCTAAATAGCAGGGAGTGAAAGATGGGGAAGGGAGTAGTATTGGCTCCCAATATGAAGAAAGAAAGGTCATGGGGGGAGTGTTTTTTCCAATACTGGGCCTCAGAATAGGCCACTTGAATTTAGAGAGGAACCAAAATTGCATCCAAGACCTACCATGCCCAAATTTGTAGAAACCCCTAAAGAAGATCCTGAAGCCCAGGCTGAAACCATTGCTACATGGGAAGAAATTTTTTATGTCTACCAATCTTTGAGTGAGGAATGCAGAAGGGCTCTGCCATTCCGATATTTCTGTGAGACTCAATTTAGGGGGCATCCAAGAGGGGATGAAAGGAATTCATATCATAATTATGAATTAAAGAATGCCATTGGGAAAATCACCTTGCCATATTTTGATGGCACTTCAAATTACTCGGTGAGCTCCTGGATTCAGAAAATGGATACATATTTCCAGCTGAATCCTATGGCATAAAGGGATTCCATTAAGTTGGAAGCCCTACATATTTATGGGGAGTCCATTGACTGGTGGTTTCATGGCATGAAAACATTAGGCCATGACCAAGTAGTCACCTATGAGGAATTCACCAGAAAATTAACAGAAAGATTTGACAGAAGGGATCCTGACATCTCTTTTTGGGATCTGGCACACATAAGACAGGTTGGAACTTCACAAGCATACATCTCGGAGTTCCAAAAAGTGGCTGTCATGGTCACTGACATATCAGAATCAAGGCTGATCCTTTTGTTTACAGAAGGACTGGCTGAACCATTGAAGGGGTTGGTGAAGGCCTACCGACCTACCACTTTACAGGAATCTGTGAGTAGGACTAGAGACCTGCAAGATGCAATCCCGAGAACCAAATATCCTCCCAGAACTTCCCTACCACATAAATTTTAGAACCAAAAACTTCCTATAATAAACTTTCCTGCCTCTGGAAAGAGAGACTATTCCTATAAGGATCGGGATGAATTGAGGAGGAAGAAACTGTGTTTTTCCTACCAAGAACTGTGGGCTCCCAATCACAAATGTGTGAAAGGAAAAGCCCATTATATTGAAGTATTTTCTGAAAGTGATGAAGAAGGGGTAGAAGAAGTTGAGTTGAGGGATGCATACTATGAAACAGCTGAAGAAGAGGAGCAGCCTCATCAAAACAACAGCAAAATTGTTGTGCTCAGTGGAGTGCCTAGGTTCCACACTTTAAGGCTGAAGGGAGTTTTGCAAGGGCAGAAAATTACAGTTCTTTTCGATGGGGGTGCCACACATAATTTCATTGATTCATCCCTAGTGAAGAGGATAAAATTACCTACTGATCCCTTTGAAGGATTCACTATGGCCATTCTTGGTAACCATACCATGGAGTGTAATCGATGGATCCCAGATCTACAAGTAAACATAGGTGACTATACTGTGAAAGACAACTTTTATGTTGTCAATGTGGCAGACACCAACATGGTGTTGGGAGTGCAATGGTTGTACTCTATTGGAGATCACTCTGTAAATTACCAGATACCACAAATAAGTTTCAAATATGCTGAAGGAAAATCAGTGGTATTGAAAGGTATGAATACTTATCCCAGCCAAGTAATTTATGCAAAAAGTATGAGATCTATTATGAGGCTTGGAGCCCTTTGAGTGGGCTGTTGAATTCCAAATCACCATTGAGGGAACAACTACCAAAGTTACCTCCCAGCCCAAAGACATAAAAAAAATTTTGCAGAAGCATAAGAGGGTTTTTGAATACCTTCCACATGGTAGGCCACCAGACTATGGCATTGAACACGGGATTGAGTTGGAAGTTGGTACACTTCCAATAAAAATACACCCCTATAAGCATCCAAAGAGACTCAAGGATGAAATTGAGAAGGCCATCAAGGATATACTTGAGTTGGGCCTCATCAGACCAAGTTCTAGACCCTTTGCTTCTTCAATGGTTCTAGTGAAGAAGAAGGATGGGACACTCCGAATGTGTATAGATTACCAAGCTTTGAACAAAAAGACAATAAATAATAGGTAGCCAATTCCCAAAATTGATGAGCTAATGGATGAGCTGCATGGGGCCAAGTTTTTCTCCAAAATAGATCTACGAGGAGGGTACCATCAAATCAGAAAGAGGGAGGAAGACATACAAAAGACAGCCTTCCACTATCATTTTGGCCACTTTGAATTTCTGGTCATGCCATTTGGCTTGACTAATGCACCAACAAATTTTCAGTCATGCATGAATAAGGTATTCAGCAAATAACTACGTAACTATGTCCTTGTGTTTTTTTATGATATTCTGATCTACAGTATGACATGGGAGGAGCATTTACAACACTTGGAGGAGGTACTTACTATGCTTGCAGATCTATCATTTTTTGCCAAAATGTTTAAGTGTGAATTTGGTATGACATAACTATTGTATCTGAGCCATGTGATCTGCCAAGAAGGGGTTAAGGTAGATCCATAAAAAATAAATGCCATATTGGAATGGGCCAGCCCAAGGAACCTCACTGAGTTGATAGGTTTCATTGGCCTATGTAACTACTACCACAGATTTGTCAAAGGATACTCCCAGTACACTGCACCCTTGACAGATTTGACTAAGAAGGGTGCATTCAGCTGGAGTAAGGAGGATGAAAAATATTTTCAAAAAATAAAAGAAGTAATGAGCAGTTGTCTAGTACTTGACTTACCAGATTTTTCTAAACCTTTTGTGCTGGAGTGTGATGCCTCTGGGGTAGGAATTTGGGTTGTCTTAATGCAATATATGCATCCTATTGCTTTTGAGAGCAGAAAATGGCAGCCATATGAAAGGCTGTAATCTATATATGATAAGGAGATGCTGGCCATCATGCATGCCTTGGCCAAATTCAGGCAATACTTGGTAGGAGGTAAGTTCATTGTGAAGACTGATCACAATAATCTTAGACACTTCCTTACCCAAAAGGAACTCAATGACAGGCAACGAAAATGGGTGAGTAAATTTCAATCTTTTGATTTTGACATTGATTATAAAAAGGGAAAAATGAATGTTGTGGCTGATGCACTCTCCCGTTGGGCCACATTCTCTTTGCTGCAAATATGTAAGGATTGGAAGATCCAGCTAGCTACATAATACTCTAAAGATCAGTTTGCATGTGATTTGTTGGATGGAGTGAACCAAAATGAAGAATACAAAGTCCATGAGAACCTCATTTATTACAAAAACAAAATTTTCTTAGTGCCAAGATCTGCACTAAAGAGGAAAATCTTAGGAACTGCACATGAGGCACCAGCGGCTAGTCACTCTGGTTTTCTGAAGACTTACCGTAAGGTAAGGGAGAGATTTATTTGGAAAGGTATTAAAGATGATGTACTCATGTATGCGAAGGAATGTTTTGCATGTCAGTAGAACAAAGTTGAGCACTCACACCCTGCTGGAATCCTCCAACCTCTCCTGATTCCAGATAAAAAAATGGGAAAGTGTATCAATGGACTTTATCACGGGGCTGCCAAAGTCACAGGGGAAAGACAGTATTTTTGTAGTGGTTGACAGGTTGACAAAGTATGCACATTTCTTTGCAATAGTATCCACCATTTCAGCTAGTGAGGTTACTGCACTATTCTTTAAGGATATCTTCATATTGCATGGGCTGCCCAAGGTCATAATCAGTGACAGAGATAGTAAGTTTACTAGTGCCTTTTGGCAGACATTGTTTGGTCTGGTTGAGAAAAATATGAACATGAGTACAAGCTATCACCCCCAGAAAGATGGGAAAACAGAGAGGGTGAACCAATGGCTGGAGGGATACCTCCACAACTATGTTACGGGACAACAAGGAGATTGGGAAACTTGGCTCCACTTGGGTGAGTTCTGCTACAACACCACATTTCATCTTTCTATCAGAATGACTCCCTTTATGGCTTTATATGGGTATGAAGCTCCAAATTTTCTAGACTTAATATTTGGATACTGTAAGGCACAAAAAGCTAAAGTTTGGTTGCAGGACAACCAAGACATTTTAAGGGCACTAAAAGACAATCTATAGATGGCACGGAATCAGCAGAAGATTTTTGCAGATAAGCACATAATAGACAGAGTGTTTCAAGTAGGAGATTTAGTGTATTTAAGGCTACAACCTTATAGACAATCTTCCTTAAAGAAGAATGAGGCAGCAAAACTTCAACCCATATTTTATGGTCCCTACAAAATTAGCAGAAGAGTTGGAGAAGTAGCTTATGAGTTGGACTTTCCAGCAAGCAGCATAATCCATAATGTGTTTCATGTCTCTTGTCTGAAAAAGGTAGTGGGTCAACAAGTAGTGGTTTCTAAAGAAATTCTGCCATTGGATGATGAAGGCCACTTGGTCTTGGTGCCAGAGAAAGTGTTGATGAGCAGAGAAAATGAATTAAGGAACAGAACAATAAAAGAATATCTTATACAATGGAAAGGCTTGCCCAGTGAAGATGCCACTTGGGAAGGTGAGCAGATCTTACAGCATCCATCTTTGCTTCTACTTGAGGACAAGCAGATTTGGGAGGGGAGGACTGTCATGTCCTTTCAAAATGGCCATTAAAGTGTTGACCATACTGGACTCCTAGGAGGGGCTCAATTTGACATTAATCATGCTCCCTAGGGAAATTTTGTAATAATTAATTAAGTAAGGCATGTATCTAAGTTTTATTTTCCTTTTATTATTATTTATGCTAATTAATGAGGTGTAAATAAGCTGCCTAGTCAGGTGGGGCACATTGGGCAAGTCTACTAGCCAAGGAAGGAAAGTGGAAACACTATGACAAAAGTTGTCATAGGAAACAAAGAGGAAAGTACCTAAAAGAAGAAAAAAAATCAGTCAAGGATAAAGCAGGAAAGTTTTTCAAAGGAGGGCGCAGTTTCCTCTTATGGAGCTTAGAAAAGCAGTAAGAGAAAAGCAGGAAAGTTTTCAAAGGAAATAACAGTTTCCTTATGAGTCTGGAAAAGCAAAAAAGGTGTCATAACTCAAAAGAAGCAACTTTTGACTAAGAGAGGGTGCAATTTCTAATTGTGAAGGAGGATTTGAACTTGGAAACAATTCCACATGGTCCTACTTGCTAAATTCCCCAAAGGAGGCACCTATGTGGCTAGGGTTAGGGTTTGTTGAGGGTTGACTTGCTCTCATAGGTCACCTTGGATCCCCACTTGCTAAGAAGGTCACTCAACACTCTATTAAAGGTGAATTTGACCCCATTGACTCAGTTTGGATGATTTGATGTTGTGGTTATGCTATGTGAGCATACTCCCTGAGTGTTGTGCCTCAGACCATTGGGTGATGATCCCCAAACCCCTCCTCCCTTATCTTCCATTTCCATTTCTATCTATTGCAGGTCTATGGAGTGATAATGTCATCCAGTGAAGCTTATTCCAGAAGTATATTACAGCCTCCATCAAGTTCAGTTTGAGCTCCAGTGAATCCCATGCTTCACTTATGCTCACAACCCCTTGCTGGTCATGATTCGAGCCTCCTGCCCCTTAATTTTGGAAGCCTCTTTGTAATGGTCAGTAAATAATGTTATTTATGTTCTGTAGTGTCAATATATTATGAACATTACATTTATCAGGTTGAGATATCTCAGACCGTGAATAATATTATCTCAATTTCATAAAAATATCATATTTTATCAGTGTATGGGGGGATTGAGTGAATATGAGTATTGTAATGAATATTTCATGATGTCGAAGGGATTGAAATAAGTATTCATGTTCATATATCTCATATATATCTCTTTTATAAATCACATGTTTCACAGAATTGGATTTAATCTGATTTCATAGTTTTTTTAAGACCCTAGCTAGATTACTAGTTTTTGATAACTAGTTTTACTGAAATTGATGCAAAATAGGATCTGTAAACTCAAACTTAGTTATGTCAGTTCCTGTAGGTTAGTAACTGGACTAACTTCCCATACCAATCTCTATAACCCTTTTTGGTTTGGTTTGTACCACCCTTTTGCATCCTCCTCTACGTATGGTTTCTCTTAACCAAAATTGCTAGAAATCCTCAATTCACCCAAAACACCTCAAACTTCCTAGAACCTCATAAAAATTTCTAAATACCTTTTTATATATTAAATTAATTCTGTAACAAACCTTTGCAAGTTTCCCTAAGCCTCTGGTTGAAACAGGCAGAACTACTCTCCTTAGTTGCACGGTTTGGCTGCCCAGAAGCGTGGTAGTAGGTTTCCGTAGCACGGATTCTGAAACCTTAATGGAATCAGATATAAATGTGTTAGGGGAGAGGAAATTCACTATCTGACATCTTTTTTTTTTCTTCCCACTGATCACTCTTGTCCTCTGCAAAATCTCCCAGAAGAAACCCTTGTTTTTGCCAATCCGAGAAGGCTCTGTGTGAACCCCTTAAATTTCAGAATTATTTAAGAAAAATTATAGATTTAAAGTGTTTAGGTCTGTACACCAGACTTAAGACATTACAATATACCAGATTCTCAATTAGATTAATAACAATGGTATCAAATCCAAATTTGGACCACCTTCCAACTGTGCCAACACCTAATATGGTATGTGATGTAAATATCCTCCATCTTCACTAGATAGAGAGGATTTAGTGATTGAATCTATTTTACCATGAATAAAAGGACACTTTTACCACTAAAATTGAAATAAACCTGCTCCTACAGGTTTGTGTTCAAGTCAATTTAGGAGGACATATATTTTGTACTTGTGATGCACCACATGGTACTCATGTATACATTAATAAGTGAGGGGGTACTTATTTATTCATTGAAATTTCTATAAACCCATTGCTTTGTTGACTTGAAAAATGACTTAACTCAGTTTTACAAGTTTACAAGTATGGGAAGTTGCATAGATGTTGCTCCTTGTTCTTTATTAAATGCATGAACTCCCCCATGGACTTGATAATAAACCAATACCTTTTGTATATTATGTTGGATCCATCGGGATGAGTGTATATAGGGTCTCACATTTTGAATGTGTACAACTCAAACAATGCAATCCTACCACATTCACGGGGACCAAAATCTCCAAATACATTTTGAACCGAGGTTCAGGGATGATGCAATCCCACCACATTCACGGGGGTCGAGACCTCCGGATACATTGTGAACCGAGGTTCCGGATGATGCAATCCAACCACATTCACAAGGGCCGAGACCTCCGGATACATTTTGAACTGAGGTTTAGGGATGATGCAATCCCACCACTTTCACAGGGGCCAAGACCTCCGGATACATTTTGAACCAAGGTTCAGGGATGATGCAATCCCACCACTTTCACAAGGGCCGAAACCTCCAGATACATTTTGAACTGAGGTTCAGGGATGATGCAATCCCACAAATTTCATGGGGGCTGAGACCTCCAAATACATTTTGAACCGAGGTTCAGGGATGATGCAATCCCACCACTTTCACAGGGGCCAAGACCTCTGAATACATTTTGAGACAGAGGCTTCATCAGCACATCAGCAACTTGTTCATTAGTACTCACATACCGGAGCTTTATGGCTCCCTTCTGCATCATATCTTGAATGTAGAAATACCTAATTTCTATGTGCTTCGATCTATCATGGAATACTGGGTTCTCTGTCATATTTATACAACTTTGATTGTCACATAGAATCACGGTAGTGTCCAACTCCAGGTTGAATAATCCTGACATCAGCTTTCGAAGCCATATGGCTTCACAACTAGAAAAGCAAGCTTCTATATATTCTGCTTCAGCTGTGCTTAGAGCAACATTAGACTGCTTTCTGCTAAACCATGAAATCATATCAGATCCCAGACTATAACATCCACCTGATGTGGTTTTTCTATCCGAGATACTTCCATCCCAATCTGCATTTGTATAGCCATAAAATCTATAATCATGGCTACCATCATAGTATAAACCAAAGTCTATAGTCCCTTTCAGATATCTCATCACATGTTTTGCAGCTACTAGGTGAACCTTTCTTGGTTGAACAAGATACTGACTCAAGGTGTTCACAATAAAACAAATGTCTGGTCTAGTATTTTCTAAGTACATCAATGACCCAATGATCTGTCTATATTGAGTCACATCCACTAACTTTGATGAGTCATCAGCTAACAGCTTCAGGTTGGAATCCATGGGTGTGGCCATGGATTTTCATTCCAACATATTGAATCTTTTCAATATCTCTACCGCATACTTTCCCTGGTTGAGAAAGATTCCTTCAGAACTTTGCCATACTTCCAGACCTAGGAAATAATGCATTAACCCAAGGTCTTTCATCTCAAATTCTTTTGCTATTTTCTTGTTGCTTTCCATAATCTGTTTCTCATTCCCTGTTAAGAATAAGTCATCCACATATAGTAGCAGGATGACAGGTTCATCTTCTACAATCTTGAGATAAAGGTTAGGATCAGCTTTACTCTTGGTAAAGCCCATGCTCGACAGGAAACTGTCTATCCTTTCATACCAAGCTCGAGGAGCTTGTTTAAGTCCACACAAGGCCTTCTTCAACTTTCATACATGAGTATGTCTATCTTCAACTTCAAATCCTTGTGGATGTTCTATGTATACTTCTTCTTCGATCACACCATTCATAAAAGTTGTTTTCACATCCATCTGGTGTAAGTCCCACTTCATCATGGATGCAAGTGCCATGATAGCTCTAATCAAAGTATACCGTGCTACTGGGGCAAATGTCTCTTCATAATCGATTCCCTCTTTCTAAGAGAAACCTCTGGCCACAAATCTTGCGTTACACTTCTCGATACTTCCGTCAGCTGCATGCTTTATTTTGTATATCCATTTGGAGGATACTATACTCTTTCCTTCTGGTTTGGGAACTATATCCCATACATCATTCTTCATTATTGACTGGTATTCTTCAGTCATTGCTTCTTCCCATTCTTTCTTCTGTACCGCTTCTTCGTAGTTTGTAGGTTCTTGAACTACAAGATCACACATCAAGGCTACATAGTTGGAAAAAGTCTTAGGTTTCTTTCTTTCCCTGGTGGAGCCTTTAGGAGCTCCATATCTTTCTTCCTCTTGTATAATTTCTCTTGTCCAAGCAGGCTTTCTCTTTCTTGATATCTCCATCATAGGGGGTTCTTGTGGTTCTACCTTGTCATGTTCTTCAGGAGCTTCATCTTCAAGAATATATGTAGTTTCTTCATTTTTGGGAGGTTTCTCTTCTTCATACACTTCTTCATGTTGGCACTTCCTGGATCTCTTGAGGGCTGCCTCTTCATCGAATGTCACATCTTGACTGATTTCCTTGTGATGGAATCTAGGAATGTAAATTCTAAATGCTTTGAATACTTCACAATATCCAAAAAATATCCCCTTCTTTCCAGAAGGGTCTAACTTGGTTATTTTCTCTTTTGGTATATGAATATATACTGGACAACCAAATATTTTGAGGTGACTTACCTCAGGCTTCTTTCCCGTGAACATCTCTTCTAGAGTCTTGAACCCAAGAGCACTGTGAGATATTCTATTCTATACATACAAAGCAGTTCTTGCTGCTTCTACCCATAGATGCATTAGAAGATATTGATCATATTCATAGTCTTCACTGCCTCCATGATGGTTTTGTTCTTTCTTTCTGCAACCCCATTCTGTTGAGGATTGTAGGGAGTAGTTAGTTCCCTCTTGATTCCAGCATCTTTGCAAAAAGATTCAAACTCTTTTGAGTTATACTCTCCGCCATTGTCTGATTGGAGTGTCTTTATTTTCTTGTCTGAAAGATTTTCTATCAAGGCTTTGAACTCCTTGAATTTCTCAAACACTTTACTCTTTTCTTTCAATAAGTATATATAGGTCTTTCTTGAATAGTCATCAATAAACATGATATAATATTCAAAGCCACTTAAGGATGTAGAAGACATTGGACCACATACATCTGAATGAATCAATTCCAACATACCTTTAGTTTTTGTTTCGCTCTTTGGAAATGGATTCTTGATGTTCTTTCCCTTCGCACATCCTTTGCAAATGCCTTCATTCTTGATCTTCATGTCTGGTAATCCTGTCACTACCTTGTTTACATGAGGTAAAGCTTTGTAATTAACATGGGAAAGCCTTCTATGCCATAGTTCACTAGGATCAGTGGACTCATGCACAAAGGTTGTTTCTGAGTGCCCCTTCAGTTTATACAAGCCTCCTTCTTCTTCACCAATGATGATTGCATCTTCAATATTCTTTCCTTTGGGCCACATGAGTACTTGATCATCTATGAAAGAAACTCCGAATCCTTTCTTATCAAAAGATGAGATAGAAAGTAAATTCTTCTTTAGACCAGGTACATATAATACATCTTTCATCTTTAGGGGATTACTTGAATCAATTTTGTTACTTGCTTCACCAACTCGTTTGATCGGATATTGATAGTCATCTCCTAGGGATACTTTCTAAGGAGAGATCTTTTCTTCAAGTTTGGACAGAGTTTTCTTTTGTCCTGCCATGTGCTTTGAAGCACCACTATCAATTAGCCAAGTGTCTTCTCCAGGTGTTACAGACCCAGAGAGTGCATAGAATTGTACATACTCTTCTGCATCTTCTTCTCTTGCTTTCTTTCTTGGAGGTCCTTCTTCTTCTTCATCCTCATCTTCAGCTAGATGAGCATGATATATTTTTTTATTGTTGATCCTCTTCTTATATTCTTGCTTCTTCATAGGACAATTCCTAGCAATGTGTCCTATCTTGTCACAATGGAAACATTGAAAACCAGAGTAGTCCTTATTTGCTAGACTTTCTTTTGATCTTTGGAACCTTCTGGGAGGTTGATGCTCCTTGTGGTTTTCCTTCTTGAATATGGGTTGATTCCTTCTTCTTTTCTTGGTATGAGTGGCTAGAGCTTGATCATCCTCTTTTAGTAAGGCTTCTCTATTTTCCACTCTAGTCTCCTCTTGAATGTTATATTCCCATACCACATCAAACTTCATGCTTTCCTTCCTGGCACACATCATTTGAATGAATGATTCCCATGGTCTAGTGAGACCATTGAGAGCAGTCATAACTAGCTCATCTTCATCAAGCTTGTATCCAATAGCTTCTAGTTGTTCTTTTATCTGAGAAACCCTTGAGAAGTAGTATTGGATGGATTCTCCATGACTCATCTTGGTACTCTTTAGTTGAGCTCTTAGATTCATCTTTTTGTTAATGTTTCTTCCCTCAAACATTCTAGATAGAACATCTTACATTTCCTTTGGAGTCTTCTTGGATGACACTTGAGGGATCAAGTGATCCTTGATGGAGTCAACAATAATCCTGTGTGCCCTAATAGTGTCTTTCCTATGCTTCTCCTTGGCTTCAACTTCTCAGGTTCTGAAACTTCTTCTTTGAAATACATATCAAGATCATTCTCTTGGAGAATTAGACCACTCCTATATTTCCATGCTCAGAAATTCTCTATGCCTTCTAACTTGTCCTCAAGCTTAGTGCTTGGGGCCATCTTGTCAAAAAATCACAAAAAAATGAAATTTTGCAGAATGAGAAACTGACCTTACCAGGAGATGTGCTTGAATGAGGTGAGTTGACTAGTGTACTTGGATTCTGGAAATTTCAACTCTTCACCTTCCAAATCAAACTTGCAAGATTCAGCTTCTGTAGCTTTCTGGTTCAGCAGTTTTTTGGTGTAGCTGTCAAAATGGTTTTGAATTTTTCGGAGACTCACACATCCAAAAATCTTGATTCCAGGCTCAAAAGATGCACTCTGGGAGGGTGCAAATTTCCATGCAAATAGTTTTTCGAAACTTGAAAAGTTTCCCGAAACCCTAATTTCCTCCAGGGAGAGAGAGAGGGCTATTTCTGTTTGTGAAGGCTTTCCTATTTAGGCTAGCTCTGATACCATGTTAAGTTTTCGTATGCTTAGCTAAAACATCAGTATTTCATTTCATTTTCATAACAAAAGCATATAAACAAGATCACTGAAAGAAACAATATCACAAGAACAGCACAGATTTATCCTAGGAAAACCCAACAAAAGCTTCCTCAATATAGATGCCCCAAAAGATAAAAGATAAAACCAACAAGGAGATCAAAGCCTGATCCTACTCCTTCTCCACTAATGCGCTACACAAGTGAGAGTGTGTGTTCCAAATGAGGAGTGCCACACCTCTATTTATATTCATCCGTTCACTTTAATTATCAATTCCGACATGTAGGCTCGAGTTAATCATGTAGGCTCGAGTTACACATGTAGGCTTAAGTAACCACACTGGGGTGCTAATGACCCACCTTTACAATTAGAGGGGACTACCTCATGACTCTAATTAGTTCTTCTGATTAGAAGCATCAAGGTACAAAGTAATACAAGTGGTTCTCCTAGTAGGACCATCGGGGACCACAAAAAGATACATATAGAATATTCTTCAAAGTTACAATATTTCAATACATGCTTTGTATGGTGCTTGGCCATATTCTCTACCTATTCCCAATGTTGAAACTAAATTCTCCTTTTGTGGTAATTATTTTATGATTTCCAAGTCTAATATAGATGCTGCAAATCTTTAGTTGTTTATCCTTTCACTTGTACTCCTTCCTCCCAAAAATTCAATAGCACTTATTCCATTTTGGGATCCTTTATACTGTTGTTTGGATTACTTGAATATTGTTAAATACAAGCATAGCATTTCCATGTATAGTATGTTCATGAATGGTTATGTTTATGGAAAATTTAACAAGAAGAACCTATTATATATAGATGGTCATCCACACACTCATGGGAACATTGCAGTGTTCATAAATAGTTCTAGGTGCTATTTATTTTCTACAAAATTTTCCATTTGAGGAACACTTCAATGGCTAGGAGTTCTTTATGAAAAGGAAAGTGTTTAGATTTGTTGTTTTACATGCAATATGTAGTTTTTTTCCGAGTGACGAGTTTTAAATAAACTATATTTTTTGTAGAACATCAACCACTCATCAAAGATGCATTGCATTGGTGTTACCCTTAGAAATATCCTTGGAACGTAATACAAAAAAAATGTATTAACTGTATTTGTTAATTTTCAATGGGATTCATGTTAATTTATTGCTTAGTTTGAAATTTTGTTTTATGGACAAAATAGGGGAATTTCCTAAACTCCTCATGTTATTCATCATACACTCAAGTATATTTGATCGCACCATTATCATATATGTAATTGTTGCACCAAAATATCACACACATACTCATGAATTTCACTACTTGTACTTCTAGCTCAGATACAACGTCGTTCTTCGATTAATTGTATTTGTTAATTTTTAATGTGATTCATGTTAATGTATTATTCATTTTGATTATTTTTTTATTATAAATTGTTAATTTAATTTATAATTTTTTTTCTTTATGGCTAAAGTAGGGGAATTTCCATAAACTCATAATTTGAGTCGTCATACAGTCAAGGATGTATGATCACACCATTCATATGTGTAATTGTCACGCCAAAATCTCACACACATACCAAATTGCACTACCTGTGTTGCTAGCCTCATATACAATGCTCTGGTTTTATTAATTGTATTTTTTAATTTTCTTTGGGATTCATGTTAATGTATTGCTTAATTTTCCCATGGGGTGTATTGTTAAGGCACTCCTTGGACAAGGTCACTAGTTTGAAACTCCATGGGTACTAGCCCTAGAGAAAAAAAAATGTATTGCTCAATTTGAAATTTTAAAATTTTATTTGCGATTGATGTTAATTTATGGCTCAATCTGAATGTTTTCTTTATAAATTGTTTGCAGCTTAAGATTTTCTATTGGAAATGATTCTCATGATTCTGTAAAAATTATTTTGTATAATGTTATCTCAAACCAATTGCATTGTGCTTACTAACATCATTGATGTAAAGTTTGATATTTTTGAAATCATGATTCTAATGATTATCAATCTATATACCATGATATTCCAATACAACCTAGTACAATGTCAAATCGAGAGAAGGATGAAAAAAGAGTCAAATTGGAGAGGAAACATACTAAAGATGGTTGAATCAATCACCTATTCAATTTCCACTATGTCCATACTCACCAATTGGGAATGCCTACAATAATAGTAGTTTTTCACATGTTGGAAACGGAGGCAATGAAGTAGAGGTTGGTTTGCATGAGTTATTGCACAAAATGAGTTCCATGGATGCAATGTTGTTACATACATTCCAAGAAAATGAGTTAGGGGATGATGCGTAAATCGCTAAATCCTTCTTCAAAAGACTTAAATCAGATTCCATCACCTCCCTCTTTGGACCTGAGAAGTCAAACTCTACATAGTTGGGGACAACAATGTTACTATACAACTTGAAAGCAATGCATGGCATTTCTAGTGTGTGTTTCTTGACACTTTTGAGGCAACTGACCACCAACTACCTTATATTTTGAGGAACCTTATCACTTAATCAACATTGAAAATGGTCGATTTTATGAATGTTAAATGGCATGGTAGAATTGTGTTTCCCACTAACTATAGGTAATTCAAAGATAAGGTACTTCCGAGTGATAATGTATTACTTGGAAGCTGTGAAGAGGCAAATCAAATGTTGAAAATGTTGGGCGTTGATTACATATCATATCATGCATGTACCAATGATTGTATTCTATATACAGGTGAATATGCAGACAAAGTTATATGTCCAAAATATGGGCATGACGATTACCAAGAATAAAAAACAAGGCTAAAGCACATGGTACTCTTCATAATATATTGAGGTAGATGCCTATAATTCCAGGATTTGAAGGCTCTTTCATTTCAAATAATTATCTATGCTACATGGATTGCATACATCACACTGAAGTGAGAAAGGATTTATGTGAATCCCAACAGATTCAATACCCATGAAGCATATAGAGGATACATGGCCTGATAAATTCAAGGATGAAGTACACAACTTTTGATTGAGCATATCCATTGATGCTGTCAACCCATTTTCCCAACCAAACACTAGCTATAATGTTTAGCATGTAGTAGTGATCAATATCAATAACCCCACATGGTTGTCTATGAAGAATGAACATCTTATGTTGGCTCTTATAGTCCCTAGTAGAAGAGAAGTGAAGAATATGGATGTTTACCTACAAGTATTGAATGGTGAATTGAAGGAGTTATGGGAAGGGATACATGCATATGATGTATAGAGACCCATCCCATCATATAGGAGTTTTACATTGTATGGTATATGTGCATACACCACACATGATTATCTGGGTTAGGAGTGTGCTAAGGTAAACATGTTTTTTGATTTTTTTTATATTCAAAGCAATATTTTTTGTTATATTTAATTCAGTGCGACTATATTGATCTTCAACACTAACATTCTCTATATACCATAAAATCATAGGTCTTTGTAACAAAATGTTATCATTGATGTAGACGTTTTGGACCTTCTATGAAGGCTAGGTGATCCAAATACCTACAAAATACAGTGTATGACTACTCTAGGGTATTCCTCCCAGAAAACCACCCTTATAAAAGAGCAACATCTGCTTTCAATGATAACCAAATAGAACCCAAATTCCTAAAATAATGACATTGACTGAATGGATTAAGGATTATGACAAAGAGAAGGAGAAGGAAATTGTAGAGATTTTAAATTCAATTGGGGAAACTAAGATTAATGATCCTGAATTATTTGAAACCTATGTTGAGAAAATGCACAAAGGGATGAAAATGAAACCAATATTTTATGGGCTCCCATATTGTCAGGTTTGAAATCACATGACCATCTCAAACTTCTAATCATACATATAATGTCAAAAAATTGTTTTTATTTTTTTATTTGTATCTTTTACCACACAAGTTAAAATGAAATTAACTTTTTGTGTTTACTTTGTAGTGTCATTATCCATTGTTCATGTTTGGGTGTGTGAACCATGACTTTTTCGATGACCTAAAAAATGCCATATATAAACTATCTACATTTATATGTTGGATCACATCAAAATAGATTTACATCGCTAGCATTCAGCAATGGCATCAAGAGATAGCTGGGGTTGTTTATATGTTTGAGAAGGAACTATTTCACTAGTTTCATGGACTTGCAGGTTCATATTCTAATTCACCTAATTGATGAGGTTGGATTAGTTAGGGTGGTATAATTTTGTTGGATGTTCTTCTTGGAGAGTTACATGAAAAAATTTAAGGGATTTGTTTAACAAAGGGGAAAACCCTAGGAGTCTATGGCAGAGTGGTACATATTATATGAGTCATTCTATTATGCTAGTGAGAACATCAAGAAAATTGACTATACACTAGGCGCAGTTATTTGGGATGATGAACATGATGAGGATAGAAGGGAAGGGGAGGTACTAGAAACGAACGAAAAAAGGCGAATGATAAAAAGTAAGTCACTTATCTTTCCATATTCACATTTCAAAATAGTAATTGTTCACAACAAACTTCAAATACTATATTTGATCACATACATACTGAATGTGGTTTTGTTTCCATGAATACAATAATGAATTTAAAAATTGATGCAATCAATAAATTCATTCTTTACTATGTGGAGGAAAAACAATTGTGGGTTTCATTATATGAAGAGAAGAGGAGGAAATGGGACATTGACATAAAATAATTCAAGTGGTTGCACGATAGAAGCATGCATTTTCCAGGTCATTTAAAATAAAATATGTCAATGATATGTCCCAATAGTTGGGTCATGGACCAACTCAGGGAGAAATATGGTGCATTCAGACATTACCAGACTGAAGAGGAGGATGCACTAAACATTGGTATCGGGTGTAGAAACTCGGTAATAATCTATTTCTATACATTTATAACTTTATAATCCAATTTTGAATTATAACATCTATGTTTAATATATTAATGGTTGGGTTATTATACATATGACACCATCATTTGATAACTTTTTTAGAGGTGCGTTCATTCCTATCTATATGTGACTATGGAAATCATTTTCACACCTAGGATGCTGATGATGGACATATTACACAAGTATATGGAGTGGAAGTCGATTTCGACCAATCTAGTCATGCTAGACACAACAATTGAAACCTAATATGAGGGATGTTGGGTTATGTCGAAAGATACACGAGATCATTCAAGTTGAATTCTCATCTTTCCAACGTGTTATTTTTAGGTTAAGGTGGTGGGACACATTCAACAAGAATAATGTAAAGGAATATCATGATAGTGGGTTGATATGTATCAACTTTGAGAGGAACCTCCCGCAATAAATAATGAAAATCCACAATATAACAGAAATAACAGAACATAGAAGGAATGTATTGATTGCAGGACACTTCAAGGGGGAAACCTCCTTTTAGAAAGCTCAATACAAATAACTTGTGGATTCCTTCATTGGTCTCAACATGTACTTATATACTAAGTCTAATATAAACAACTATTGCTCCCCATGAATGTGGGATAAACATGTACTTATATACTAAGTCTAATCTAAACAATTTTTACTCCCCATGAATCTAGGATAATACAATATACTCATGGGATAAATCACAAAGCATATGCGTCCAACAAAAATATACTAACAAAGTAAAGAGAATGGTTGACACGGGTTCCTAACAACCCCTCCCTCTTAGAAATTTTTTTTCCTCAAAGCTTTAGATGTGGAAATTGTTGTTGAATCTAAAGGAGTGGTTCACATGTAGCATCCTCTAGTTGCATGTCATGCCACTGAATTAATACCTATGTGATGGATCGAGAGTGAATCAAGCGAGTGCGCCTATTAAGGATGGAGTCCAGATCCAAATTGATGGATCTTTCATTATCCAGTTTTGGTAAAACAATTTGTGTTGTGATGTTGGTTCCAATAATTTTCTTAAGACAAGAGACATGGAATACTATTAAACGCGAGAAGAAGGAGGAAGCTCCAATTTATAAGAAACGGACCCAATATTCTAAAGAACCTTATATGGCCCATAAAACTTTGGATCCAGCTTATGATTCCCTTTGAGTTTCAGGGAGTACTTCCTGTAAGGTTATAGATGAAGAAGAACCATATCATCGACTTGAAAAGTGCACTCAGAACGGTGTTGATCGTCTTGTTGTTTCATTCAGTTTCTTGCCATGTGAATATTTTCCTGCAAAATGTGAAGAATGTGATCTAGGTTTCTAGAGAACAGTGTCAACTACTTGAACTAGTGAACTGTTGGGGGTGTATGGAAGGAGCACTAATGGTTCCTAACCATAGACTACTTCATATGGATTCATTTTAGATGCAGTGTGGTAGGAGGTATTGTACCACCATTCAACGAGAGGTATCCACTTTGACTATTGATGTTGTTGTTCAAAGGTGAAGCAACGAAGATAAGTTTCCAAACATGTGTTGATAACTTCAATTTGACCATATGTTTGTGGGAGATACCCTGAACTCATATTCAGTTTGGTGTCGGTGTGGAAAAATATTTCTATCAAAAAATGACTTGTGAAAGTTGCATTGCAATATGAGACAATGAAAGAAGGGATTCCATGAAGATAGAAGATCTGGTCCATAAAAAATTATGTGACTGGGGAGGAAATATATGGATTGCTAAGGGAAACAAATAACTATATTTGGAGAGGCGATCAACCACAACTGATCATTGTCTTCCCTCTAGATTTAGGGAGCTCTTCAATGAAATATATCAAAATATCTGTCCAAATCCGTGTAGGTATGGGAAAGGGTCTGAGAAATCCTGGAATTGGTGTCATTTCACCCTTGTGGTGATGGAAGGTATCACATTCAACCATCATCTGTTGAATTTCAATTTTCATTCCCTTCTAAAGGAAGTTACGCCATTCTCGGTCATACGTTTTGAGGAACCTGGAGTGCCCTGTCGATGGAGAAGCATGGAGCTCATAGAAGACATCTTGTTGAAGGTCTGTGCTCTGGGGAAGCACCAGAAAACCCTTGTATCTCAAAGAATCACCATCCCAACAGTAATGCAATACAATATAAGGGTTATTTTCCAACCATTGGATGGTTTCATATAATGAAGAGTCATTGACATAGACTTGCTAAACAGATTGCAACCAAATTGGAATATGCATAGAAATAGCTGAAAGAGACACATGGTCATCAAATGTGTGAGAAAGAGCATCTTCCACAAGATTGTCCTTACCCTTCTTGAAAGTGTTCTCATAGTCATAACCCATGATTTTTATAACCCATTTTTTTTTTGTTGGGGATGAGACCTAGTGTTCCATGAAATATTCCAAACGCTGGTGATTAGTCTTAATGCAAAAATGATTTCCTAATAGGTATGGCTGCCACTTCTGTACTGCATGCAAAATAGCCATCATTTACTTCTCATATATAGAGGCATCTAAATTCTTACAGAAAATGGATTTGCTAGTGAACGCAATGGGATGTTCATCTTGAAAGAGAACAACACCAAGTCCATTGTCACAAGAAGCACTCTCAATAGTGAAGGGCTTAGAAAAATCAGGCATAGCTAGAACATGTGTGGTACACATAGCTTGTTTTAGTTTTTCAAATGCACACTCAATAGCATGTGTCCATGTAAAAGCATCCTTTTACTATAGAGCTGTTAAATATTCTTGTAGCCCTTGAAAAAATTGCAGTAGTATCTAGTCATTACCAAAAAACCATGAAGGCTCTTGAGTTTCTGAGGATGCGGCCAATTTTTCATTGAATCTATTTTGGAAGGATCCACATGAACCCCTTGTGTTGAAATAAAATTCCCTAGATACTCTACTTACTCCTTCCCAAAAACACATTTAGATTATTTGGCACAAAGATGATGATCACAGAAAAGTTGCAGTACAAGATCCAGATGATAAAGATGCCCAATCCATGTTTTACTATAGATGAGGATATCATCAAAGAAGACCAGAATAGAGTTCCACAAGTAGGGATGGAATATTTTATTCATCAATGCCTAGAATGTGGAAGGAGAATTAGTGAGGCAAAAGGTCATGCCCAAAAACTCATAGTGGCCATCAAGTGTGTAGAAAGTCATTTTAGGGATATCATCCTCATGAACCCAAATTTGGTGATACCCAGAATGAAGATCCAACTTGGACAAAAAATGAGCACCATGAAGCTCATAAAGAATCTCATCAACAACAAGAATTGGAAACGTATATTTGATTGTGATGTGATTAAGTGCTCAAAATTCAATGCAGAGGCACCATGACCCATATTTTTTTTGGATAAGAAGAACTAGTAAAGAAAACGAACTGGTACTAGGGAGAATAATTCCTTGCTTCAGTAAGTCCTAAACGAGCATCTCTCTATCTTTTGGTGAAATAGGTAGCGATAGGGCCTGATGTTCGGGGGGGACACTTCTAGCAAGGAGAGGAATATGATAGTACCCTGGTCTTGATGTTTGAGTACACATGGTACTCCCAAAATACCGAACACCAAGAACAACCACTTCACACAAACAAATCACATATCAACACACCGATGTTTTGATGTGGTTAAAACCCTCAAGAGGGAAACAGTACATGGCCCCAACCAAATAGCAACTTTAATAAATTTATTATGCAAAATAAAATAAGTTACAAATGAGATTCTCATAATCGATCAACTAGCCAAGGACCCTCCATGCTCTTTAAATAGAGATCATGGACCAATCAGGTATTAAGCCACAGATCAATGGTAGGTATGATCTAAGAGAAGTTGAACCATCAGATCACTTTATGTCTAGAACATATCATGACCATCAGATTAGAATATTTACAAATGCATACTAAAGAAACACACTTTATTTAACATATATATTACACAAGTTGACCTTAACTAACTCCTAAGTGTCTAAATATCCTAACATCCCCCCTTAAGAACAACTTGGGATAGGATTGAAGGATTTACAAAAGTGACACTGTTAGGAGAGGGAAGGAGGCATTAGAGCCTATCCCCCCTTAATGACACATTCCTGAACTCCTAACATAGATCAAAGTTTAGAAAAATTTGCTTTTGTAAGAGACTTGGTGAAGATGTCGGTAACTTGATCATCTGTAGGGCAATAGAGAACTTCAAGAACATGATCATGAACAAGATTTATAATGAAGTGCATGTGTAGCTCAATTTTTTTGTTGCATTGATGTAGAACTGGATCTTTGGCAAGCTTGATGGAACTTTGATTATCACACCAAAGTGGAGTAGGCTACTGCTGCTCAAATCCAAACTCTGAAAGGATCTGGAATCCATAAAGTTTCATGACTGGCATTAACTGCGGCTCGATATTCTACTTCTGCTAAAGAAAGAGAAAGAGATTGTTGTTTATTACAAGCCCAAGTGACAAGTCTAGATCCCAGACTGAAAACATAACATATAGTAGACTTTCGATCATCAGGATCTTCGTCCCAATTTGAATCAATGAAACCAACCAACAAAGGTTTCCCCCCTATACTATAATGAATCCCAAACATAATTGTACCTCGAATATATCAAAGTATTATTTTTGTTGCTTTCCAGTGACTTTCATGAGGTGTTTTCATGTAACAGAAAACATGACCAATGGCAAATTAAAGTTCAGGATGGGAATGAGTCAAGTATAAGATACTACCAACAAGCTGACGATACAAGGTGGCATCTAATTTAGGGGAAGTACAAGTGGCAGAAAGTTTGACTCCAGACTGGAAGGGAGAAGGGGCTGGTTTACAATATTCCATGTGAAAGCGACGAAGAATGTCACAAGCATACTTAGACTGGGAAAGAAGGATTCCTTCTTTGGTTTGCAATACTTGGAGACCAAGAAAATAATGAAAATGTCCTAAGTCTGACATTTCAAAATTTTGCTTAAGAATGGATTTCGCATGGGTTAAAAGTTTAGGGTCACTACTAGTAAGGATAATATCATCAACATAAAGAAAAAGTATAATGAGATGGTTTCCTATTTTCTTGGTATAGACATTGGGGTCAGAATGACATCTATAAAAACCAATGTCAAGGAGAAAGCTATCCATTTTGGCATACCAAACTCTAGGAGCTTGCTTAAGGCCATATAAGGATTTCTTAAGGTGATAAACAAGGCTAGAGTTATTCTAAACATATCTAGGAGGTTTTTCCATGTAAGTTTCCTCTTGTAAATCACCATGTAAGAAGGAATACTTGACATCCATTTGATGGAATTCCCGGTTATGTAAGGCTTCAAGGGAAAGAACAAGGCAAATGGAGTTCATTTTTGTGATAGGAGAAAAGGTTTCATCGTAGTCAATCCCTTCTACTTGGGAAAAACATTTGGAAACTAAACCTCACTTAAGTCTTTCAACACTTCCATCTGATGCATACTTAGTTCTGTAGACCCATTTAAATCTTACAAGTTTTCTTCCTTTTGGAAGAGGAACAAGATCCCAAGTATCGTTCGCCATTAAGGAACAATATTCTTCATCCATATTTGCATCCCAATATAGATTTTCCGAAGCTTATACAAAAGTTTCTGGATCGGGTGTTAAGCCACGGATCAATGGTAGGTATGATCTAAGAGAAGTTGAACCGTCGGATCACTTTATGTCTAGAGCATATCGTGACCGTCGGGTTAGAATATTTACAAATGCATACTAAAGAAACACACTTTACCTAATGGATATATTACACAAGTTGATCTTAACTAACTCCTATGTGTCTAAATATCCTAACACTTGAAGGTGGAAATCCCACTTGTTCAACAAAGACACATGCATATCCATCCAATTTTTTTGTTATCCAAGGGAGTAGTGGATATCGTTGATGGTTGCATCTGAATGGAATGGAGTTAAGCAATGACACAATGTGAATTCTTCTTAAGGATATTTTCCATGTGATGTGAAAGGATTATTTTGAGAGATTCTCATTGTAAGCCCTTCAATGTGTGTGTTTTTTCCCATTGACTGAAAACTGCATCCACAGTTTAAACAAAATCCCATAAGATGGGTCCAAGTGTGTGTAACCATTGAGTGCCCAAAACCACATCACATATGCATAAGGGAAAGGCAAACATGTTGGAGAGAAAGCTATAATATCCAATAGAGATACACACATTGCGACACTTCCTCTTGCAAAGTAAGGTTCCCCCATTAGCAATCATGAATTCAAATATGGAGCAAGGATGGACAAAACAATTAGCCTGTTTGGTGATCCAAGGGTCAATGAATTTATGAGTGCTACCAAAATCAATGAGTATTGTAAGAGGGGGATTCTTGAAGAAACCCTTGACCTGCATGGTTTGTAGGGTGGTGTCTATGACTAATGCATGGAGAGATATATCTAGGTGGATGTCCTAAGAAGGAGGGTCAACATGTGTCTATGAAATGTCGACCTGATCATCTACTAGATCCTGAGCATATTCACAAATTTTAGGTGCAAGCAGTGAATTCAAATCCAAAAGATAGAGATTTTTCTCAGCACATCTATGTCCCTAGGTGAATTTCTCATCACAATTATAACAAATCCCTTTTTCTCTATGTGCTTGCATTTCAGCTTTAGAAAAATGCTTGATAGGAGTGGTTCCAGGAGCTAGAATGATTCACGGTCTTTGGGAAACCATAATTTTGAATGGAATAAAAGTGGATTTGGAGTGCTCTTGGGCTATGATATTGTCCTCCACCAACTTATCCAACCCTATGGATTCCATCATTATTCCAGGATAGAACATTTTAACCTCATATTGGATTGCATCGTTCAGACCATTAATAAAACAACTCATGTAGAGTGCATCGGATAATCTTTCTGTGGGATTCACCAGTTTCTCAAATTTTGTTCGATACTCTCTCACAATGCCAGTTTGGAGAATTTTAGTGAGTGCGCCCGTGAAGTCATCAAAAGCACTAGAGCCAAATCGTTACAAAAGGAGTTGGAAAAAATCTGTCCATTTTGGCTCTTCATGAGCCTTGATGTACCAATAGAACCATTGAAGGGATTCATGTTCCAAATGAAAGGATGCAAGTGGGAATTTGTTGACATCAAAAGTGTTATGCAAACTGAAATATTTTTCTTCCATGTATATCCATCCAGTTGGATCATCACCATTGAAGCAAGGAAAATCAAACTTCATCCCACAAAAATTGCTAGAAGAAGAGAACCCAGTCTCCACAGAAGACTCTAGTCATCGTCTATTGTTCATGGTTGGATGCTAAAGATAGAGGCTGAGATATTTTTCATCCAAATCTTGAAGTTTGGTCTTGAGGGTTGCAAGTGTGTCTCCCATTTGTTTGTTTGCTCATGGGTGGGTGAAAACCATAACCGGGATTTGTTTTTTTGGGGGGGGAGGGGGTGAGGAATGGGTAGAAAAATAAAAACATAAATTGTTTTATAAAAGGAAAAATTGGAGTTGGGAAAAACTCTAATGGGTAATTGGGGTTTTCCTAGGTTTTGGAAACTTTCTAAGAGACATGGAATCAGAAAATGGGGATTTCAGAAGTGGGGTGAAAGAATGGGAAAATTTGCCAAAGAGGGACAAGGAAGTAGAAATAGGAAATGAACACTATGGAAAAATTTGAAGGCGATTGGGTGAGAATCGAAGAACTTATGGAAAACCCTAAAAATAGATAAATGCAGGATTTTTGACTTCTAAAAGTGGAATTTGAGATAGGGTCCTCAAGGAAGGAAATATGAAAAATGGAATTGTAGGGGTTCCAATGAATTTTCAAGGGAAACAAAGCCAAAGAAAATAATATATGGAGAAAAAACAGAAATTTATACTCTTTTTTTGGTGGAATTGATATGTGACGGATCTGGACATATGCAATATTTTATTTATCAATTGGAAATAGATATGGAACCCAAGTATGTTCGGTTTCCTAAGGGTTTAGGGGATGCACTCGACCACCGATGTTTTCTAATGACTTGTGTATTGGGGCAGTACCCTTCACTCCATGGCTCAAGTAAAACTGATAACCGCTTTGCCACAAATGACAACCCTTGGTTTACCTCACAAGTGGGAACTAATCAATTGGGTAGGGTTTGTTTCCCTTTTTGCTGGTAGTTCCTCTCAATGGCCAAATACTTCAGGGCTCCTGTGGTGTTCCTCATAATTATTTTGAGGGCTATGCCCATGTACTTCCCTAGTTAAGAGGATAGGGGTTATTCCCTGATTTGAACTTGCAATGGAAATGAACATTACATATGAAAAGAAGAAGAACCACTACAATAATCACAGCACTAGAAAGCCACTACAAAAAAAAATTGCCAAAAATTTCACCCAGCGATCCCAAGAAAGTGCTCTGATACCAAATGAAAGTAACATTAGAGGAAATTTCAACTCAAAATGGGCCTTTTAATTTTAACTCAAATTCCATGTCAACATGTGTTAGCTAATGAAATTGCTTTAAATTTGAAATACCGTATAGGTTTTAAACACCTTTTTAATATAAATTTGGGGATAGGTATCATAAAAAAACTACTTTTTTTGTTTGTATTTTCGACATATCTCCCCGTTTTTTTACTCAAATTTCGATCGGGAGAGCTCGTTGGATGTGGAATTAAATTTCGCATCCAACGATTACCCACTCGGCTTACTTTTGACGGACCTTGCTACCCCAAAAACAAGAAATACCTTAAAAAAAAGTGATGATGATGTCATCATCACATTTTTTCAGGTATTTCTTGTTTTTGGGGTAGCAAGGTCCATCAAAAGTAAGACGAGTGGGTACTCGTTGGATGCAGAATTTAATTCCGCATCCAACGATCTCTCCCGATCAAAATTTGAGTAAAAACACGGGGAGATATGTCGAAAATACAAACAAAAAAATAGTTTTTTCTTTTCTTCCTCCAAAATTAATAAATATTATTTTA